>SNQJ01S0040357.1:52099-62680 GCA_010110895.2 Picea sitchensis
ACAGATTGAGTTATCCTAGAAGAATGGTTGGAGGACCCATGCTTGTATGTGGAATAATGAGATGAAGATCAAGGAAATTGTTGGTGAAACTGGCCTAGATGGATAGTGCTTGTCATGCCATTTTCGGTGGCATTTGGAATGGCACATAACTCCTCATGGTTTGAGAGTTATGGCCTTATGAAGATGAAGGACCCCCACATGAAGGCTTGAAGCCCCCTAAGGCCAAAGAAGTCAAAGTGACCTAAAATAAGAAATCATTATTTAAATGATAAAGTAAGGTGACAAAGTCAAGGTGAATTATTTAAATAATAAAGAGAAGAGAAAAAAAAAATCAAGAAATGATAAAGTAAGATGAGAAAATCAAGAAGGAATATTTAAATGATAAAATATTGGAGAAATTTCTATTTATGGAAAGTGGTTAACCCTAAGATAAGGAAAATAGGTTAAGTGACCTAAAAATGGGTTAAGTGACCTAGATGATGAAAGTATAAATAGGATATAAATGGTATCTTGTAGATCATTCTTTTTGTGGATCAATGGAGAGCTTCTTGTGAGAATATCTTTTGGAGTATTGATGGAGAGCTTCTTGTGAGAGCTTCTTGAGCATTTTTGGTGTGGAACACTTGAGCATATTGAATATATAAAGGTGACTGAGGTAACCAAGGATATCTAAGCCTAATTTTAGAGGAAAGGTGAAGAAAAGAGGGTCGGAATTGAAGGGAGGATAAATTCTTTTGATGATGCTTTCTAAGGTATGTTATTTACAGGTTATCTCACCATTTTCGCTATAACATTTTTTCTATAATTATTCAGACCATGAAATTTCTATTCCATTGCGAAACCATACCCAATTATCCATGGTAAAAAATTAAGCTTGTGGGTCATTTTATTTTTGGAGTTACACTCTGTGGAAAATAGGGTTTGTGGCTAGTCCTGAAACTAGTCAAAAACACGTGTTTTGGGTAAAAATGTCATAACTTATTCATAACAGATCCAAATTCAGTGAGACAAAAAGAGTTTTTTAGGGTATAGTCTGTAGTATGTTTTGTAACAGTTTCATATCAATTAAATGAATATTTTGTGCAGGGCACACTCTACAAGGTCACTCTCTAGAATAAACCAAAATTCATCAAGGTATGCCATTTTTTCTATAAGTCATTTTCTGAGAGGTTCCAAGTAGTTCCACCTGGAGGAATTGCATAAAACACACTAAAGAACATTGTGTATCAGTTTCATATCTTTATTCATTATAGTTACAAAGTTATGATTATTTCAATTTTGGGTTGTTGACTAATCCAAAAATAGTCATGGTTGAGACAAGAAGTTGATGAGTTGGCACATACATGAGGTGTATAGTTGACAATGTTGGTACATATTGATGATTCATTATTGATCAGTAGTTGACACATGATTTTTATATACTTGGTACATGGTTGGATGCACTTGTTTATGGTACAGGTTGATTAGAGGTTGTTTGGCATAGGTTGGTGCATGATTGATGCACTTGTTTATGTTGATAGATTGATATGTGTTGAGGATTGTTGCCTCATCTCAGTTGGTGCTAAGAATGTAAGCTGAGTATTTTATATAGAGATGGTGTTCTTGTAGAGTTGTACTCTATTCAGTTGTTGCTGAAAACCCCCTGGATTGAAGTCCATAATAAAAAGAAAAATTGTACATACATCTTGTGTTCTCTGTGTTCCTTGTGGAAATGATTTGTTGATGATATGTTGTTGATATGTATTCACATATAACTGATTATAAATGACAACAATGAGTAATGAGTAAATGTTGAATGTTAACTAAGGTGTTTTTGTGTAAGAGGGAAGTTTTGGAAAAAAGATCCCCGCACTCATTCACCCCCCCCTCTAAGTGTGGCAGGTGTGTCCAACAAAAGGATTTAGTGCATTACTTGAAGAAATAACACCAAGAAAATTGATCCAATGCATTGATTTCAACATTGATTCTAGTAATGGAATAACAAAAAACAATAGGGTGCAATGATTTTGGTGATAATACAATGAAAAATGATTTAGTGCATTAATTTATGAAATAATACCAAGAAAATCAATCTGATGCATTGATTTCAATATCAAGATAGTGAAAATTATCAAGTGAAACAAATTTAAAAATAACACAATGAAAACCTATTTCAAAATACACATTCTAATGTTGTGAAAGTGATTCTCAATTGTAAGTTGAAGTCCAACAGTTTATTTACTTCAATGTGATTGGAATTTTAGTACTTGCATATTAAAACCATCATACTTTTAAGATATATAAAATGGATTCATAGATACAATGTACTAAAATCAAAATCATGCAATAAAATGTAAATAGATTTTTGAGAGACATATGGGTTCAAGAAACAAACTATTAATATTGGAAAGTAAGAGAGACAAGGTATGACCTTCAATGCAATATCTATGATTTAAGGTTTGAATGGTTTTCTAAATCAATTTCCTTTCTCATTGACAGATACAAAAATATTGGGAAGTTACCAAGTGTGGATAAAACAAAATTTCTCCAAGTGTGTATAAAACAAAAGTTGAAGAAGACCCATTGAAGTTGGTCACTGAGTAATCTATTTATTATTTCTTATATGCATCATATTTATTTCTTATTATTTCCTACCTTCACCATTAAAAATTGTTTCTTTATTATTATTCACCTGAATCTTTATGTAACTTTTGATGTGTCCTTATTGATATTACTCTCTAGACTATATATGATACATAGTAAATTTCAAAGGTTCAAATTTATCTTAAAACATATACATATACATAATGATGATAATCTAAAATTTTGAAGCAACCACATGCAATTGGAAGTAACATAGATCCATCTTAACTTTTGATTTATCATGCACCAAGATGAATTCCTTGATGTGCAAACCTTTTTTCTATTTTTTCATTTTAAAACAAACTTGCACCTAAATAAATTTGACCCCTCTTTATGCTTAGTCGATAAACAAATTTGATCCCTCTTGATGCTTAGTAGATATAAATTTAAGATGAATCCATATTAATAAAGTCAATAAAAATTAACCATATTTTAGGTGAAATCTTACCTCCCTAAATTTCATATTATTTTCCTAATTAAAATTTAATGTCTTAGATTTAAAACTACCAATTTTTTTTACTAGCTAACATATAAATGTTATACTCACCTTTATCTAAACCTTATAATATCAAAACAATTTTATTGACCCATATACATAATGTAACATCCCTCTCTATTGAGCACATGTTATCGACTTATTCTTTGAGGACACTTGCATGGAAGTGATCCGGTTATAGTACAGTGTTATTTGTTTCGACTATGGATTTTACATGATGATGTTGATGGGTTGTGATTTATTGTTACTTGATATATGTATTGACATATGTTATTGACGAGTTTATCTGAGTGTGCAGGACACACGATAGATTATAGATGTTGATGGCATCAATGGACCTCCTTGGACTCTGGATTGAGTCAGGGAGTGGATTGTATTTCTTTGAGTATTTAATTTTACGCATATGTGACATATGATTGATTATAGTATGATTTTGTATATGGATCATTGACAGTGTTTCATCAATGGATGTAGGTTAACAAATTCTTGCTAATCTGACTCACATAAGGAGTAAATGGGTCATGCATATAAAATGAGACACTGAGTGATTCAGGAAGATCTCCACACATGGAAGGAACTTTAATTTGTTCACCAAGTTGATTTGAATTTGTCGACAAAGTGGTGAAATGGTGAACTTATGCGTTTATGAGTTTTATTTTCTCATGCATTTTATTAATGCTTTGTGAGAAAAAGGTTGCATGCATTTCTTTTATGATTTTATGAGATGCTCATGCATTTAATTATGCTTTATGAGATTTTGGAAAAAATCATACATTATTATTCACTTTTGATGTAAAATGATTAATACTTATGAGGGAAATTAGACTCACGTATTTATCATTAAATTATAATTTTGGAAAATGGTTTTTATGTAAGAAACCACCTCACACCAATTCGCCATTATTCTCAATTATAGGTTCAGAGAATCAAGGACATGGATGAAGAGTCTCTGGTGGTATTGAGACTTTTCCCATTATGTTCTTGAAGATAGTTTGAGATCCTACTTTTAAGGATCTTGTTTTTCCTCTTTTGTAATTAGATCCTATTATTGTGTATCTAGGAATTAATGCTCTTTTTAAAGAGAGAGTGAGGAAAAACTATATAATTCCTTATGTGAGCCCTATGTAGAGAGTAATGAGGAATAAATTAGGGGAGTTAGAGAGCCATAGTGCTACTACTCCTAAGTATTAAGAGACTTATTCATGTAAGGAATTATCCTTCTTGATGTATGGAGAGAGATGAGTGTGAGCAGTCTTCTTGAATCCTCATTGAAGGAGAAGGAATATATTATGTAATGACTTATGAGAAGGTCCCAACATCTTTTGAAGAAGGAATGAAAGCGATCCGTATTCCAATTGAAGTGGGTCCGGAGACATGGCCCATGAGGGGCAAACTCCATTATCAACATCGATTGTCTCTCTCTTGTCTTTTCATGTGCTTTATTCCATTTGAGTTCATGTATGTTATGTATTGTTGTTTAAAATCATGGTTAATCATGGAATCATATGCCCTTTTAATCCTTATGCAAAAAATTCGTCAGAAAATGATTATCGATTGAAAACTTGTGTAGAGTAAGTACTCACACGTTCTCAGATAAAGTGGTATCAGAGCAGGCTGACAACTTTGCAAGATGGGAAAAGGAGTGAAGCGAGCATAAAGACTTCAAGAAGTAGAAGAGATAAATCACAACATTCAATATGAAGACGCAGAGTTGAAGAGACTTTTGCAGGTTGCATAAGAAGAGAAGCAAGAGCTTCAAGAGAGATCTCAGCTTCATGGAGAAGTCCTCAACAAAATTGTTAAAGAATTGCAGCTTGAATTGCAAACCAAGGATGATCTCTTGGCTAAGTTGCAACATGGTGAAAGAATGGAGGACAAAGATCCTTCTACCGTGGATGCACAAACTCAAACCGAGGTATATGATGATTCTTCATGTTCAATTTTTTCTTGTCATGAAACTAACATGGGCATGAAGATCCTCACGAAGATGGGATACAGAGGAGGTGGACTTGGCATGCATGGCCAAGGAGTCACTCAACCATTAGAGGTGGTACAAAGACCACGATTTGCAGTTTTGGGTTATGGAAAGGAAGAGAATGGAGAATGCTCAAAGGTTGCTGAAGAAAAAAACATCTCTTCACCATTAGATTCCAAGAAAGGAATCAATCCATCTTGTCCTCATCAGGTCAAGGACAATTCTGGAAGGTATGAAATTCATTCAAATTCTTTTCTTAAATGTAAGAAAAATTATTTATGCATTAAACATCTTCTAACCATGATGTAGCCTAGAATCAAACGAATAAATTTTGGGGTAATAAGACAGATGTGTCCACGGGAAGTGAGATAAATCAGAAACCACACCTTCCAAGTCATCCTTTTAGGAAGTTGAATGGAAAAAAAAGGAAATTTTTGCAGTTACTACAACATCAGTGGCCATTGGGAGAAGAAATGATGGAAGCTCCACCCACAATTACATTCGAGGAATAAACATTCTCCAGCTCCCACCAAGAAATAGGTTGCAAAAGAGCTTGTGACCAATGTATGTTCTACAGTTCCTGAAGAAGCGAAGCTGTAGAAAGAAGGGCCTTTGAATTGGTTCGTTAAGAAATGGATATCGTTTTTGCATAGTTTATTTTTATCATCCAGCATATAAAAATATTGTATGACTTTTCCATTAATGAACGTATGGATGAAGAAAAAAAAATTGTAATCTGTGTATGAGTTTGCGACTCGCTTGCAGGATCAAGCGATCTCCAACAATTTCTCAAACAATTTTGGGTATTCCAATATTTGGTCATTCCATTCTCCATTTAATTGATGCCAACTAATTATTTCTATTGTTTTGGTTTAATCCATGGAACAAAGTCTCTTGGTTGCATCAAGGAAATCAATTTTTCTATTGATATATTCTTCTTGGCGAGAGAAATGATGTCTTTGTTTTTGAGATAGTGAGAAAGATCCTTAAGATTCCAGACATCAATGTCGATGTAATGAATCGGTTACATAAAAAAATCTATGGATTTGGAAGAAGATTTACCCAACTTAGTAGCGGCATAAGAAATCAAATATTGTCTTACTGACTTTGGTGCAGTTAGGGAGAAAGATTTGAATCGACCTCTGATCTGAACATCTATGAGAATTTGATATTCCTCTAGTACTACATTTACCTTTAGTAGGAAAAGGGATTCAAGATAGCCCCCGTGCAAACCCTATGCCCAAGGAATTCTCTATCATAAAGGAGGTTGGTATTCTTCCCGGATCTCAAAATTACATCGAATCCAAATTCTTTGTCCAACCCAAGAATGTGTATACTGGAAACATATTTGAGAAGCCGGGGTTTCAATTGTCGAGAGGAGAGATTCAACTACACAACACAGATCCTCGAGACAATCCGTCAGTTTGATACAAATATTATTCCACCCTCTGGACCTAAAGAGATGCATAGATGACGTGAGGGTGATTGATAAAATCCTCAAGAGATGGTCTTTGTAGAGATTTACATTTGCAACAGCTAATGGTTCCAAACCTGAATTTCACTTCATTAGGCGAGCGTTGCCAAACAACACTTGGGATGATGCAACCATGGTTCAGTTCTGCTGCGATACATTGGACCCAATGGGGCATTTTCATGGAGGATGTCATGTTGGACTTGTGGTTAACCAAAAATATCAGGTAAATGATGTTCAAAGTCTGAGGATTGTGGATGTCTCAATGCTCAAAGATGCTCCAGGAGCCACCACTCTAATGCTCGACAGGTATGTGGGAACCAAGATTCTTCAAGAGCAGAACAAAGGTTATTGATTGACATTAGCAATCCGTTGATATCCTCTTCTCGGACATCCACAACACCCTTGGATGCTCCATTTTCATTTATCACCGTGGATCTGTGTGCAATGGAAGGGTTAATCCATGCTTAACATGATCACTGGACAAAAGATATTCTCCACAATCTTCTTGGAATGGAAGCCATAATAATCAGGATGCGATCTGTGAGATGGAGTTTTGATTCTGGAGGATTACAAATTCCCTGGCAGTGCGATAACCATGTACAAGTTGCTTGATAATGATGCGGTTGAGTATGAAATTGGAATCATTTCTGGCCATTCACATGTCCAATTTTCCTACATATGTCTTGAAGATATTACGTGGATTGCGTTAGTTCATTGACTTTAATGAGCTCAAGAACTCTCACAATGTTTTTCAAGATATGTTCAATGAAATTGTGAGGACTTTGCTTGAAATGGGATTGGAAGTTATGAATTTTTATATTATAAATCACACAGGCGTGGGTTGCATGGATTTATTGTCGTTAGACACTTGGCAGTCTGAGATGTGGTGATATTTCTACTGCAAAATCTCCACCGAAGATGACGAACGATTTTTGTTCAATCTTTTTGATAGTATATCTTAACAATGTTTCCCTTGATTACCTAATCTTGTGAGACAGGATGAATTGGATGGATTCAGATCCCTGATCATCAGTGGACAGTTCATTTTTGAAGTGGCAGTCTTGAAGTCTAATATTGTCAGAAATCGCAAGATCTCGACATGATCAATTCTTGGACAACATCATTGTTTTGCATTTCCCAAAGACTATAAGTATTCATTTTTGGGTACATCAACCGTGTTAATGCTATTACATGAAATTCTTGATTGAGTCTTGGAAAATCCTTGAGGAGATCGCAACGTAAGGTGGGTGTAAAGGCGAGGGTATCATCGTTATTGTCTCTATACGGAGGGAGGATTTTATTCAAGCTTATGCATCCAAACATGGTGTTCTCCTACTCGATCTTCTGTGTAGTTGTGGGATGTTGCTGGAGTTTATAGACAGTCTGTTCTCACTTATTTCAAGCACATAGTCTCGCACTATCCATAACAGTTGGGATATTTTTGGAACCTCGAGTTGAATAAGTATCATTGATGCTCCCTGAAACAATCCTTGGTGTGTGGATGAAAATGTTATATACTACATTGGGAAGGATAAAGCATCCATAAGAGGCTCATTGGATTCTCACGAGGACTTGTGACTAGTTCACATGAGTTTCGAGGTGACATCTAAGATCTTGGTGGTGGCAATGCCATTTTTATTTTTATTCGATTTTGTTTGATATGTTTTGACGATTGGGTCAATTAATAATCAAACTCCAAGCGTAATTGTTTGAGGCTGTCAATGGAGCTTATGCTAGAACCCGTGTGGAGAAATTTGATTCCAGGAAGCATTGAAAACCATATGCATTTACCAGGAGTTGATCTAGTTTTCTGATATAACTGTTTTGGTTTGTGCAATAATGACAAGTATTCCTTTCCGACATGATCTTTAATGAGAATATAAACATATTTGTCATGAGAATTTCTTTGGTGCTCAAAAGACTCATGCATATGGTTTGGAGGACTCTTTTGTTTCCAGGCAAGGTGAAACTCTTTGTTCACAATGATGACGTAGCAATACAGGAAAGTGAAACGACACATAAAATTCATTGTTGATCAGGTCGTGGCAGCATAGTCTTGTAATATTGATCGCAGGACATATGGAAACCGAGGTGCTGATATTGGGCGCTTATTGATGGATTTATTGCCACATAATCTTCCACTAAGTGCTTATACTTTGCATTTTGACTTGGCCATGTGCACTATTTATAGTGGGTTTTGGAGACCATAGAGTCTACCATTTATGTAAAATTGATGATTGAAGCTTTATAAAGGGATTTTTAGCCACTCTAAAGTGAGGAAGAGAGTGAAACGCATCATTGTGTGCCTAAGATTTAATTGGCTTCTTTGTAAATCATCATTGTAATAAGTTGAATGAGGCGATTCGCCTAAGCCATTTTGGCATTCATTGTAAACTTGTCCAACGAGTGTATTTATAAACTCTGGGAAAGTAAGGTACTCCAAATATTGTAATACATGTATCATCAGCTATAGGTTGCAAGTTATGTAGATGTGGGCTTCGACATTTCATCTCCGAAGAGCAGAGGCGAAGGAGACATGGGTGTGCCTTTCTCTAGATATTTTCTTTGCAGCAGTTGCAGGTGCTGGCTTTGCATTATGATTCCGAAGTACGTGGGTGAAGGAGTCTTGAAGGAATGCACCTTTTGACATTTTCATAGAGATAAAGTTGATACTTTTGGAGACCAAAACGTTCTTTGTGGGGAGGCATGATTCGGGCGGATATCCACACATGGAATGAACTTTACTTTGTTCACCAAGTTGATTTGAAGTTGGTGACAAAGTGGTGAAATGGTGAACTTATGCATTTATGATTTTTATTTTCTCATGCATTTTATTAATGCTTTGTGAGAAACAGGTCTCATGCGTTTATTTTATGCTTTTACGAGATGCTCATGCATTTAATTATGCTTTATTATCTTTTGTAAAAACTCATACATTATTATTCACTTTTGATGTAAAATGATTAATACTTGTGAGAAATTAGACTCACGTATTAATCATTAAATTATAATTTTGGAAATTGGTTTTTATGTGAGAAACCACCTCACACCAATTTTCCATTATTCTCAATTACAGGTTGAGAGAATCAAGGGCATGGATGAAGAGTCTTGGGTGGTATTGAGACTTTTCCCATTATGTGCTTGAAGATAGTTTGAGATCCTACTTTTATGGATCTTGTTTTTCCTCTTTTGTAATTAGATCCTATTATTGTGGATCTATGAAGTAATGCTCTTTTTTAAGAGAGAGTGAGGCAAAACTATATAATTTTTTATGTGATCCCTATGAAGAGAGGAGAGTAATGAGGAATCAATGAGGAGAGTTAGAGAGCCATAGTGCTACTACTCCTAAGTATTGAGAGACTTATTCATGTAATAAATTATCCTTCTTGATGTATGGAGAGAGATGAGTGTGAGAAGTCTTATTGAATCCTTATTGAAGGAGAAAACATCTCTTATCTAATCACTCATGAGAAGGTCCCAACATATTTTGAAGAAGGAATGAAAGAGATCCTTATTCCAATTGAAGCGGGTCTGGAGACGTATCCCAGGAGGGACGAACTTTGTTATCAACATCAATTGTCTCTCTCTTGTATTTTCATGTGCTTTATTTCATTTTATTTCATGTATGTTATATATTATTTTTTAAAAGCATGGTTAATCATGGCCTCATATTCCCTTTTAATCCTTATGCAAATAATTCGTCAGAAAACGATTCTCGATTGAAAACTTGTGTAGAGTAAGTACTCACATGTTCTTAGATCATTGAGGGAGAGGTGCGGTAGAGTCCTTGACACAACCTACTAGCACTCCCATCATGGCTTGAATTGTAGGTTAATGATTACTTAGTTTGAGAGATCCATGATGTTGTGAGGGTGGACTGAGACAGTCACTCACGAAGATTTCTAAGGGGCACGCAATAAGGAGGAGTCCTTATTCCTTAGAATCCCTTAGTCTCTCACAAGATCGACCGAGTGGAATGTTTACTCCAAGGGTTGGACAAACTACCAAAACCAG
>SNQJ01S0040358.1:24955-37941 GCA_010110895.2 Picea sitchensis
GAGTATACGTGAGTCTCCAAAGATCAAAGCTTCTGGGATACCTTGATATTTCATTTGAACCAGACCTTTCCAGACTGTGTGAGCTTCTTCCATGTTATTTTTATCGGTACCAATGCTCCAGGCATAATGGATTACAACAGTTCTCCCAGGGATCATAGATAATACCTCCCCCTCATCCTGCCCCTGGATTTCCTTTTGAGGATCCATAAAAAAATAAGGAGTACATTTTTCGATCTCTTCTCCACTTATCAAACTGGGGCGGGTCTAGTCGAATATCCTAGTCTTCAAGAAGGGGAGCTTGAGATGGAACCAGAACCTCCATGTGCTGGAATGATTTTAATCATTCTACCTCCTATGGAAGGAGTTTAGATTTATTCGTGGGCATGGAGATAGACTGAATACATTCAACCAATAGGACTTTGATTTTACCAACTACTTGAGCAGCAGACGCAGAGGATTCTCTAAAAATATGGGCATTACGTTCCATCCAAATTTGCCACAAAATCATTTTGGGGAGAGTCAACCAATAGTATTTGAGATTAGGATTTTGAGACAGGGAGTAGGGAAACACCATACCCCAAGAGCTGAATAGAGAGGCCAACGATCCCGAAATAGTTATTTTTCGTGAACATGGTTCGAGTGCTAGATCCCAGGCTTCTTTAGAAAATGAGAAATCTAGGAAAATATGCTCTGGAGTGTCTTTATGAGAGCGACAGAGACGACATCGATGGGGGCCTGTGAAGCCTTTTTTTTTCAAGATTATCCCCTGATAGAATACTACCATGAGATAGATTCCAAATGAAAATGTCAATTTTAGGAAGGCTTTTAAAATGTCATACACGTTTCCAAACAACACGTTTAGGGGGAACGTTTGGAACTTCAGAGTAGAGGGAATAACCCTAGGTTGAGGAGTATAATCCTGATTTTGAGCCCCAACCTCTCTTGTCTTTGGTGGTGGAAGAAATGGGCGCATAGCCCTAAAGCAAGGAGAGGCACCTATTCTTTTATTCCTCCAGAGGCCTCGAAAAGTTTGGTATCTTCTAGTTGAGCCAAGATTCGTCGGTGCTCTAAGTGGAGATATCCCAGAGTGAAACAAGTCCTTGTTCCTGCATCCAACATATGATATTGAGGAGGTCAGTTTCTCTTCCAAGAGGGGTGTTCCTTAACAAATAATCGTTCCAAATAATAATTTTATTTCTATTGCCTGGTATCCAAGTTAATTCTTCTCTGAATCGGGGGAACACACGTTCGAAGATAGTTAGTATTGGGGATCCTTTTTTTACTCTCGTTTCCTTGTCTAAACATTTCTTCCAGGGGCCCGAAAAGTATTTCTTCCACAAAAATTTACTGCTCATGGATAGTTTACATGTTATCAGATTCCATAGGAGTTTGTCCCCTAGAGCCAGATTCTAATTTTTAAGATCGCACAAATGGAGGCCTCCTTCCATTAGTGGTTTTTTAATCTTCTTCCAATTGACTAATGGAAATATTTTCCCTCCATTGCTCTTACCTCCTTTACAAAGGAATTTTATGAGAAGTTTATTGAAATCCAGTAGGAATCTTGTTGTCTCTAGAAGGATAGAGAATTGATAGATCAAGAGAATATTTAGAAAATATTTGAGGAGGACCAATTTACCTACCAGATTGAACAAGGAGGCCCCCCATGAGAGTATTTTGGTGTTTTATTTTTCCAACAGGTGTGCCTAGTTTCCATATTTTGGAGAAGCTTAAGAATAGGGATTGCTAAATAATTGAAGGAGTCCCATTGAGATGTTCCCTCTATTTCTAAAATCCGGGAAATGACTACAAGTTCTCTTGGGATTATATGCTAGCTGAAAATATGACATTTCCTAAGGTTTAATGTACTCTCAGAGAGCCTACAATAGTAGTGTAGTTCTACTTTAAATTTTCCATCTATATTCGGGCTAGCCCCACCTAAGAGGAGAGTGGCATCTGCAAACTAAGCATGATTGATGTCCTTTTTCCCATGAGCCATCCGGATACTCATCAGATCTTACTCAATGTGACAGTGTTCCAACTGAAAAATGAGGACCACAGCTTGGATGGCATAGAGAAATGGAGAAGGAGGGCACCCCTGACATAGGCCCCTAGAGGATTTGAAGAAGGGTTTATCTCGACCATTGATAAGGGGTGTGATCCAAGGTTCACTTATACAATATTTCACCCAACGAATGAAAGACGGGTCAAAATCGAAGCGCTCAATAACCTGGAAAATAAAGGAGTGCCTAACTTTGTCAAAAGCATCAGCTAAATCAATTTTGATCACCATACCTTTTTCTCGATTTCTGAAACTGGAGTGGATGTATTCCTGGACCAGAAAAATGTTGTCCCAAATTTTCTTTCCCTTGATGAAGCCTCCTTGGTTTTCTAGAATGAGATTGGGCAGGATCCTTTTTAGCCTATTTTCCATAATTTTAGTGATGACTCTGTAACCTATATTGCATAAAAATATTGGTTTGAAATGATAAAAAGTGGAGGTTGTCTATTGTTTTGATAAGAGAGATAGAAATGTAGAATTTGTGCATTCCCCTAGCTTGCTGCAGCTTTGAGATTTCAACACCATTTTTTGGAGGTCTCTTTTGATAATATCCTAGCAGTCTTTGAGAAACCGGATTGTGAAACCATATGGTCCTGGTGCTTTATCGTCTTCCATTTTATCATGAGCTGACTTAATCTCCTCCATGATATCAGGATTGATTAAATTCTAGTTGTTGTCTCTATGGACTCTTCTTGGGACTTGGGCCAAAAGGTCCCTTGGATCTAAAGAATGTTCTTGGTTATATTCAAAAAAAAAATTGAGCTGAAATGTCATACTGCCTCTTCCTTAATTTTGTCAAAAATTGAAATGGGATGGCATTGAACTTGGATTTCGATGACATTTTTAAATTTTTTCCTAGATTCAGACCTATTTATGGAAGAAGGAGGTGTTCCTATCCCCAACTTGAAGCCAAATACTTTTGGACTTTTCCCTCCAATAATCCTCTTCTATTCTGTAAGCCGAATGAAGAGCTTGGTGCAAAATTGGTTCTTTTTCTAGTAGTTCTCTAGTTATTGTTGTTTCTTCCATATTGGATTGAAGGGTTTTGAGATTTTGCTAATCTTCCAGATGGTTTTGCAAGGGGGATTTATTCTCTTTTTCCCATATTTTAAGGTATTTTTTAAACCTTTGGAGATTTTCTTCCCAAACGAAAAATGGGGAGCCAGTGACTGGAGTGTTCCATTATTCTCGAATTATTTGGAAGAATCCATCTCGCTGGATCCTGAGAGGGATAAAGAGGAAAGGGATTGGACCTACGATACCATCTTTTTTTATTTCAAGAAGGATGGGATTGTGGTATCACCCACCATAGGGAATGATTGGAGAGAGGTCTCAATCCCAAGAGTAGGAAGGAGATTTTAACCATAAATCTGTCTAATCTAGAAGTGATGTGGCCAGGGCCAATACACTTGTTGGTCCAAGTGAATTTATCTTTGGAGGGTTTGATGTCCTTCATTTCCAAATCAAGAATTAGCTCATCGACCCATTCTATGATCGGATCTCTGGTCACATAGCCTCGCCTCTTCTCTGACGGATTTAGGACTACATTAATATCTCCTTCTATGATTAGGATTTCTAAATGCATTCCACTGGAAGCTTCCCGAATAATCTCCCAACAAAGTTTTTTTTCTTAGAAGAGGAAACCATATCGAATTTGGAGGCATCCCACAGAATGTCAATTCCTCTTGAGTCACCTCTGGAGATAACATCAACCACTCAATTTTTTTTCCAAAATTGTAGACTTGATTGGAGGAATGCGTTTTCCTCCATCTTGGTCTCCTGGATTAGTAGAAGATCTGGATGAGATGATCTAACCAGGTCTTTCATTGCATCTTCCTTTTATTTACTACCTACCCCCGTATGGTTCTAGGAGAGCATAATATTAATTACTTTTGGGGGTGGGGGGTGCCTATGTGAAGTTGCCCTTGATTTCTGGTATTTCAAGGTTTCTTGAGGAGTTTGTCTAGCATTGGTGGAGATCCTTGTAGCCTATCCTTATACGTGTCCTATTCTCTTCTTTCTTTTTCAGTTTTTCTTCCTCGAGAGGATTTCTTCTTACCAGTCCTGGTCATTTCGACTTCACTTTCTTCATCCTCGAACCCATCTGCTTTAGAGTCTACCTCAGATTTCCCCTAGTACTCTCCTCCTACAGTTGGATGAAATTGGCTTTTAGGAGAAGGATTTTCCTATCCCATAATCTATGGTTGGCTTTCATCTTGGGTTTCTTGGACTTATTCTTCTGTGCATATACGGAAGAAAGCTTCCGTATATGTGCATTTTGGCTTCTGTATATGCACATTTATGGAAGCCAAAATGCGCATACATGAAAGAGAGCTTCTGTATATGTGCATTTTGGCTTCTTTATATGTGCATTTAAGGAAGCCAAAATGTACATATAGGAAATCTCTATACACGGAAGAGAGTTTTTGTATATGTTCATTTTGGATTCTGTAAATGGACATACACGGAAGCCAAAATGCGCATATATAGAAGAGAGCTTCTGTATATGCGCATTTTGTCTTCCATATATGCGCATTTACAATTGATGGGTGCGTGGGCTCATTCAGGTGCATTATGTCCATTTATCCATGTGCTTATAGGGTTTTCATTATGGAGTATGACTTTATTGAGGGTAGGGTTAGGGTTTTTCATTATGAAGGTTGATTTTTTTAAACATAGGGTTAAGGTTTTTCATTATGGAGGTTGAGTTTTTTAGATATAGGGAATGTATTCTTTATATTTGGCCTTTACATTGGTTTATCATGAAATTTTAAATTAATATTTTTTTAGATACTTTAATACCAATTTTATAGTAGCCCACAAGGATGAAATTTGATAGGAAAATTGCTTGTAGCCTTATGGTTTTTCATTGTGGAAGTTGACTTAGTTGAAGATAGGGAAATTATTCTTTATATTCGGCCTCCTTTACACTCACCCATGAAATTTTAATATATTTTTCTTTTCTTTCTTATAAATACTCTAATATCAATTCTATGGTAACTCACACAGAGGGAATTTGAGAGGAAAATTACTCATAATGAGCCATTTCAAGGCATTTTACCTGTCAAATACAATAAAAAAAGTTTACTTGTCAAATAAAAAAAAAATTACTAGAATCGTCATCAATATTTGTTGGAAATATTAAAACAAGTAATAGAGTGATCCAAACCATCAAATTTCATGGGTTGGTTTTGAAATTCCAATCCTATTGGTGGATTATATTGATAAGGATTTTTAACCCTCATCAATACATGCTAGAGTGCTAGGAAAAATCTTCAAAACATGATTCCAATATTTTATTATTCCCTAATTCACTTCTTCATTTCTTTCAAATTACAAAAGAAAAATGCTAATATGAAATATTACTTGAAACGAGATATAAACACAGTCTAATTATATTTTTGTTTCAATAAAGTTTGACACCATATATTCATAGTCAAATTAAATGAAGAAAATTCCCATTCATAAATAACATCGATGGCTAACAACATTTTAGTTAAATAGTTATAAATTAGATTTTTTTTCATAAACTGATNATTATATTTTTGTTTCAATAAAGTTTGACACCATATATTCATAGTCAAATTAAATGAAGAAAATTCCCATTCATAAATAACATCGATGGCTAACAACATTTTAGTTAAATAGTTATAAATTAGATTTTTTTTCATAAACTGATGACAAAATCCATAAAGAGAGACTCCAATGGTTAAGTGGGATAGGTAAGAGCCAATAGGGACTAGATTTATGATTAGTAGTCTTTTTACCATGCCACAAAGGGGGTAGTTTCTGATGAAAGTATCAAGCTAGTGTTGCACAATAGGCCAAATAATCTGTATTTTATGAGAAGAAAGAAATGAATATATATTATTAACATGTGCTTAAAAAAAAATAACAAAGATACAGTAAAAATGGTTTTCTATTCAATAACGAAATAAGCTGAAACTGTAAAATGCAATGGAAACAAGCTTGTTGGAATGGTGGCGGCTTATTTCTAAGAAGAGATGTGATGGTTGTTCTCATTCACAAGAAGAAGATTACAATGAGCTTCTGAAGTCCTTTTTACAATAAACAATAATGCCAAAAACCCTAGACAACCAAAAACCTAACCTTAGGAGATGAAGCGCCAAAAGTCACGTGGGCCCCGTTTGGGTAAGTTAGTACATCAACTTCCCGGGGTCGTAACTTTTGCATACTATTTCCGTTTTAGGCATGTTATAGACCATTGGGAAGGTATCGTTGAGGAGATTCATTTTGGGGGCTCAATCATGCCTTTAGGTATCATTGAGAAGATCTATCCTAAAAAACATTCATTTAGGCCCTTAACATGGCCCCGAAAGTTAAAACTACTAAAAATTGTAAATTAACAAAATTTTCAGAAAACTATTTTGAGCCAGTTGGAAAAGGTGGGTGGCCACCGATATCCATTTGGATCAATCCTCCCTCCTTAGGAAGAAATGGTCTCCATTTCGTTGAGGTCTGCCATTAGATGAGGAAATTTATGTTGAATTTGGCCTCGGGTGAGCCACTTGCCTTGGTGCAGGAGTTGCCCTGCTTTGACGGCTCGATAAAGTTGGATCCTTTGTTGTCAAGTGCCCTTGATCTGTGTGTCCACAATTTGATCATTGGATGCATATTGTATGCAGTCGAGGTTGATCTATGTTGGTGTCATTTTTTCTTCTACTTCTAAGGTGTCTAATAATGGTGGGAAATAAGGGCGAAGGAGATCCACATTGAACACTGGGTGCAGGCCAATGAAAGGAGGAATGTTGAGCTCAAAAGAATTATCCCCCATGGCCTTGGTGATAGTATATGACCCATAACAGAGTGGGAAACGCTTTCGATGGGGTCATGTAAGGCATTCTTTTTTCAAGTGCAACCAAACTTTGTCGCCCACCTAAAACTTATGTGGCACCCGATGTTGATCATGGCGTTTTTTTTACTTGTCATGGGACTTTTGTAGGATATCCTGAACCTATTGGTGGATGTGTTGGATCTACTCAATGAACTGGGTGGCTTTGTCAGCTTTAGTTGGAGCAGGATATGAGTCAGTCGAGGTGACCGCAAGGGGAAGTGCAACAACTATGGGACCCAATGGTTGGAATACCAACCCCACCTGAAAGGGGCCGTGGCCAGTTGAGCTATGCAGGGATCGGTTGTAGCTATGTTGGACATAGGGGAGGATATCATGCCATGTGTGAGGGTGATTTGAATTTTACATGCGAATAATATGCACAGTCATTCAATTTACAACCTCGGTTTGTCCATCTATCTGGGGGTGGAAGGCCATGGATTTGGTGAGCTTGGTGTCCAGCAGTGACTAGAGGCTTGATCAGAATGTGTTGAGAAATCGACTATTCTGATCTGAGACAAGGGTTTTTGGAATTCCAAAATGTAACCAGACTCATTCAAAGAAGAGCTTGGTAGTGGCCTCTGCTGTGATGCTCTTCTTGTAGGCAACTAGAATCACCATCTTAGAAAAGTGATCAACAACCACAAAAACACAGTCATTTCCCCACTTGGTGGATGGGAGGCCCGGCATGTATTCCATTGAGATGGATTCCCATGGCATGTAAGGAGTAGGAAGAGGGGTGTATAGACCCTGTTTCTTAGTGGTCGATTTGTAAATAGCATAGGCAGTGCAGAACCTGATATACTTGTTGACATCCTGTCAAAGTTTTGGCCAGTAGAAATGTTTCTATAGCATTGCCACTGTCTTTTTGACACTGAAGTGCCCTGCCACCCGACTGTAGTGGGATTCCTAGATCAACTTCACTCGCTCACTTGATGGAACACATATATGGCCTAGACGACACAACAACCCATCCTGAAGATGGAAATTATCGACGACTGTGGTTGCACCCAACATTTGGTAGGTGGTGGCGAAGTCAGGGTATATCTCATAGAGTTGGGGCCATCCAAATGTCTCTTGGCCACAAGAGTCTAGCACCGTGGTGAGTGTTGCGACTGGCGATTTGCTGAGGCAATCAACAATGTGATTGGTGCTTCTTGTTTTATAATTTATGTTGAGGTGGAGTTGCTGCAAGTATGTGGACCGCTTTTGATGGTGATCATTCTATAATTTTCCCTGTGTCTGCATGAACTGCAGGGGCTTCTGATCAGTGTGGATGACTATCTCCTTCCCAAGAATGTAATGTCTCCACTAGCGGCAGGCTTGCACAATGGAGTACATTTTTTTGTCGTAAGTAGGGTACTTATAGACAATATATGACAGTGTCTCACTATGATAGGCCATGAGGTGGTTGTGCTGAGTGAGAATGACACCCACAACATAGTCTAAAGCATCTGTCTCGATCTCAAAGGGATGTTGCAGGTCTGGTAGTCAAAGTACTGGGGATGAACATAAGAGTTGCTTCAGATCATCGAATGCTTGTTGTTGGGACCAGATCCATGCAAATTTTTCATTACCACCACCCCTATTTATTTGGTTGAGGGCCCATGCAATATGGGAGAATCGCAACACGAACCTGTGGTAGAAATTGGCAAGGCCCAAGAAGCTCCTAAGATCAGTGAGTGTTGTTGGGGCTTGCCAGTCATGGATGATTTGGATCTTGTTTGGATCCACATGTATGCCATGTTGATCAATGATTTAACCTAAATAATGGACCCTGTCCATGCCGAAGGAGCATTTTCCAAGTTGGCATATAGCTTGTGTTGTCGCAGGGTGTGCAAAACCTGTTCAATATGCTGCAAGTGTTTGGCCCAAGTCTTGTTGTAAATTAGAATGTCATCCAGATACACCCCTACAAAAGTATTGGTGAGTGGTTGCAAGATATCGTCCATCATCCTCATGAATGTGGCTAGAGAATTTGTCTAACCAAAGGGCATGAACAACCATTCAAAAAGGCCTTCCTTTGACTTGAAGGCGATCTTCCATACATCTGTTTGTTCTATCGGGACCTGGTGGTAGCCAGACTTCATATCAATCTTACTGAAGTATTTGGCCCCTGTGAGTTGATCAAGGAGGTCGTCGATTCAGGGAATCGGGTACTGGTTTCTGACTGTGATTTTATTTAGAGCCCAGTAATTGATACAGATTCACCAAGTTCTATCTTTCTTCTGTACCAGAACGATTAGGCTCCCACAAGGTGGTGAGATGGTACATATGTGCCCTTTTGTGGAGAAGTTCTTGGATTTGTCGCTTGATATCATCATTCTCTAACAAAGAGCGTCAATAGAGTGGCCCATTGGGAAGCGGTGCGCCTGGGGTCAGATCGATGGGGTTCTTGACCTGGCAATGAAGAGGTACCCCTATAGGCGAGGAGATGATATCCGAGTATTCTTCCATGAACTTATCTACTTGGTTCTGCTGTGTGGAGAGGTTGTTCGCAGATACCCTAGATGTGGCTGTGATCTTTCGCTTATTTTGAGAGAGAATCACGAAGAAGATAAAATTCCCCATCTGAGAGATGACCTTCTTGCATTTCTTAGTAGAGATCAAGGAAATAGCACTAGGTGGGACTGCCTCGGGTATCTTGTACAATTTCTTGTTCAAAGTAATAATAACACTACAAGGCCTAGACTCATATACAACATGACATTTCCATAAATAAGGTTGGCCCAAAAGAATATCACAAACTTCGAGAGGAGAAATAAAACACAATACCTTGTCTTTGAAGGTATTGATGTCGTATGACAATCGATACTATTGGCTGACATGGAGATCGCTTCCTTGGCAGAGCCATCCAATGGTGTAGGATTGTGGCTGTGGCATTATTGGCAGGGCCAACCGCTTGATGACCTCTTCTAAGATGAGGTTCTTCTGGCTACTGTCATCAACGATGAAGTGCAGCGGGGTTCCTTTTACCCACACCTATGAATGGAAGAGGCACTTCCTTCTTCTGGCTCATCTGGTTCACCAGGCTGGAGCTTGGTGGTAGCAATGGTGGCACTAGGTTCCGCGTCAATGATCCATCTTCCCCTTTCTGGTTCTCGCTCAGAGACAGAATCCACATCTGATTTAGAGGCTTTCACTTCGGCCACCAGTGACTGCTTTGAGCTGAAGTCAACAGTGTTATGCCAAGGGCTCTTATGGAAGTCGCACCACTTCCCGGTATCTTTCTTTGTCTTTCTGGTGTCCTTCTTTGCTTGCATCTTGTACTGGTTGTCCTGATACTATCCTTATTTTCTCTATCCTTTTTTCTTTGGGTTGGGGCCGCCCTTTCCTAGATTTTGTTGTGAGGGGTTCCCAGGCCCAAATTGTCGCGTCTTTTGTTTGAGCTTATGCTTGATTTTGACGGCATATTGATAGGTCACGCCCAAGGATGAGATGTCCAGAAATTCCATTTTGTTCTAGATGTATCTATGCAGAGAACCATGATACTTGAGCACCATATGTCGCTCCAAATATTCGATACCTATCTTGGTGCGCAAGGTATGGCAGATATTTGTGAAATATGGCACTACTTGGTCTCTTTTTTCTCGTAGTGTGGTCCATTTGGTATACAGGTCATCATAACTTACGACAGGGTAGTATTGTTCCTTAATAGCATCCCTGAAGGATTTCCAGGTGGCCGTGACTAAAAATAATGAGGTTTCCTCTGTTTCCTTTTTCTCACATAAAGTTTCCCACCAATCTTTGACATGGGGAACGACTTTGAGGAGAGCAAAAGTAATATTTTATCGATTCGAAAAGTTATCAACAAAAAAATACCCTTCTAGTAGATTCAACCACTTATCTACATCATTTGTGTCTATATGAACTTCAAATATAGGTATATAGAAGTTTATTTGTACCTTTAAGGGGGCAGTGCCTCCATTCGAAGAAGATGTGTCGCATGTTGGTAGCCGCCGAAGGATTTGTGCGAAACTATCCATCATATCGTTCCTCTGTTGCATGAGGGATTCCTCACTAAACAGTTTGAAAGGATCTCCTATCCCATCATATTTATTTTATCCTTCCATGAGAGGTCGCTTGGGTGTGTGAGAGCTTCAGTCCTCAAGAGAAACAAGATCGAGACCCAACTCTTTGTACTCCAACCTTGTTGGGGACATGCATTAAGACGAAAAGGAGGAGACCGCTCTGATACCACTGATCTGGATTTTATGAGTAGAACGAAATGAATAAAATTTATTAACAGGTTATTAACATAAAATAACAGAGATACAGTAAAACGGTTTTTCTATTCAATAACAAAATAAGTTGAAACTGTAAAATGCAGCGGAAACAATCTTGTTGTAATGGTGGTGGCTTATCTCTGGGAAGAGATGTGACTGTTGGGCGCATTCACAAGAATAGGATTACAATGAGGCTTTGAAGGACCTTTTACAATAAACAAGAATTCCAAAAACCGTAGACATCCAAAAACCTAACCCTAGGAGATGAAGTGCCAAAAGTCATGTGGGCCTCGTTTGGGTAAGTTAGTACATCAACTTCCCGGGGTCATAACTTTTGCATACGATCTCCGTTTTAGGTGTGTGATAGACCGTTGGAAAGGTATCATCGAAAAGATTCATTTTTTGGGCTAAGTTATTCCTTCATCTATAATTTATAATATATATCCCTAAAAAACTTCATTTAGGCCCTCAACATGGCCCCGAAAGTTAAAACTGCTAAAAATAGTAAATTGCCAAAATTGTCAGAAAATTGTTTTGAGCCAGTTGGAAAAGGTGGATGGCCATCGATATCCATATGGATCACCAAAATAAGTGGCATTGGATTTCTCTTGATACACCTGGAGGGTAATGAAAACATGATCATGAATCCTAGCTAGTTGATGAACAAATGAAGAAATGTTGTGGTGTTCCTTGATCAACTGAGAAGAGGATGATGGCTATAGATTAATGGGCAAATCGTAATGGGAAAAATGAGTATATTCATATGAGTTTTAAAAGGGAGGGGGGTCATGGGATGTTTTATGCTCAAGAATAGGGTGATCACAAGATGTAGGAGATATATGACTAAGTTATCAAGTTCAATTTTACTACAATTATTTTGAAAAATAGATCTAATGTGGTTTGTTATTAAGAATGTGGAAGATTATGTATATGAATAAACAAATTATGAAATTAGAGGCTCAAGAAATATTTCAATGGCTAAAATCTAGAAGAGAAGACTATGTATAAAGAACCAAACAAAAAAAACCATACTTAATGGCTCATAGAAGTGTAGTTCTTAATGAATGCGGAAGATATAATGTGACCATAGAAAAAATGTAATAAACCCCAAAATCGCCATTAAAAAAATAAAATTTATAAGGGTCCATAAATTGTAAACTTATAAGAGATAGATTTATAATGAGGAGGAATATCCTTCACGATACTTATGATTCTTATGTTTCAATTTTCTTTTCCCAACAATTATAGAACCAAAGTCGGGTGTTTACTCTTCAATCCTTCTTAAGTCATCCTAGTGATTTTGTAGGTGGTTAAGTGTTTAAAAGTTGTAATGGTAGGGGAATGGACATAGGCTTAGGGCTTAGGTTTCTATCCCCTCCTTAAAACCATACTCCATTCACACGTAGACCTAACTTCAACAACCTAACATAACTTTTATAACCATAACATAGTCATCGAACTCGTTGTTTTATTGTCGAATTTACCGTTTTGGGGCTGCTGAAAAGGATGCCACGGGATTGATAACTTCCTAATTAATATTTCATTTTGATTGAGGGTCTCCCTTCACCACATAGTCCATTAACATACTATTCTGGAGATGAGCCCTGAGCTGGTAGTTTAAGAAAACTTTACCGAACTTATCTAGTTTGTGCTCGACATTTAGCTAGTCTAGTATCGACTAGAGGTTAATAAATACGAACAAAGGTTATGAACAAACCCAAGCCAACCCTCATAAATGTGACTGGAGACGTTGATATCTGGGATTAAACTTCTCTGACCGACCATTAAAGAAGGTGGGTGAGGGACGAGGGTCACTTTGTACCTTTCTTCAATCCCAGCATGCCAGCTC
>SNQJ01S0040359.1:3708-23375 GCA_010110895.2 Picea sitchensis
TCTACACGCGCGCACACACCTTAAACACAAAAAAAAAAAAAATTACACCTGTTATCAGAGCTGTTGTCTTAACAAGGAAGGTCGTTACAAATGCTTCACATTCTACTAAAGACAAAGAGTGTAAAAGTGAAGGACAATAAATAGATAACTTACCCAATAAAGATTGATTCAGGAAAGTGCTATCTCCCTCCTGCGCCGAAGGACCAGGTCCATTTTTGAAAAAACTAGTGTCCATTGAGGTGTCGTCAGTCATATAATCTAGGAAACACTCCTCACGATGTAAATACGTGGTGCTTCGACAAATGCTACATCTAAAAGGGACCCCCAAATAGTCCAAACTTTGAATTCGGCGTCTACCTCTCCACTCAATTTCTAAATTTTCCGGTAGCCCCTGAGTAATGTCCATTTCCACTAAAACCCTCCCAATATTCCTTGAGAACGCAGCCAGAGCACCCAAATCAATGGACAGGAAAAACCCAAGTGAGTTTCCTATAGCCCGAAGGGATCCCTTGTTCTAGAACTTCCAAGGAAGACTTGGCAATAAAACCCAGAAATGTCGCTTGGAGAAGTAATCTATTTCAGGGTTAAAGGCAACACACCATCTTTTAACCATGAGACTACTCCCTCCATTTAGCCACCTTTTTGACAACAGGAGTGCCATGTCTTCAGGAGACCTGCAAAGGAACCCCAGCCAACCTTTGGTAAGGGGAAATAACTCAAGAACATAACCAAGTAAAGGCTTCCATGCCTTTTCTAGCCAAACGGAAAGAGTATCCTTCTGTATATTTTCGTAGGTAAATCTACCCACTAAACCGCATAGTGCCAGATGACAAGTATCTTCCAAGACAATGTCATCTCTGACAACCATCTTCTTGAGTGCCTTGTTAGATTTACACTATCTCCTAACCCTTGAAAAATGGGTCTTGGACTTATAACCTTTCCTACTGATACTGGTAAAACCAGAAAGACTATCCACAGAACTAGAAAAAACTTTAGAAGATGTTTTTAAAGCAGCCGAATCCTCCACTGTAAGAGGGAAATTCTCAAGTTGATAAGAAGTGGTGAAACCTTTTCCCGACATCAAGGAAGAATTTCGTGGAGGGTAAACTGTTGAGACATTTTCCTTTGTGCCTAAGGGCAACGAGGAGTTGCCTTGTTTCCGATGCAAATCACCTGACGTAATAAGTTCGGCCTCCTGCCATAGAATTTCGACGTCCTTACCCATTAAAAGCCTTGTCTCTTCATTTAATAGTCTTTTCTTGGGTGGATTCATGATAGTCCACCTGTAATCTCCGAGCCAATAAATCGGTTCAAGGTGGCCCTACACACCCCAATAAGATTTAATAAAAACTAGGTAATCACATGGCTTCGTTAATGATTGAGGTATCCACCAGTGAAACCCATGAAGGATGGATACATGAAAACCGAGAAATAAAAGCAAACTTAAATGAGGCAAAAATGCCTAGAAGGGAAAAGATAGAACATACTGGAGCATAGCTGACAAAACAGTAAGTGCTGAAGTAACGTAAAAAGAAGTCAAAGCTAAACAATGAAGGTTTCAGCCAAAAAACTTCATTAAAGCCTAAAATGCTACCATAACAACACTCTCGGGTAAACCTAGACTCAAAGATCTACTACAAAATACTCTAACCACTAAAGGAGAGTAATAGAAAAACAATGAAACCCCTGCTCAATAAGTCAATACAGAGATCACTACCACACCAACCCCTAACCCTGAATAAATTCCAATAAGGCTTCCAGTAATCCAGAACTAAGAGAAACTATGCCCAATAATATTCCCCCCTGAAAAAAATCAAAATACCTAGGAAAACCAGTACTCGACTCTCCTTCCCTCTCGATTATGTATACCCAAGTGTGAGGAACATGTGATTACTAACCCTTAGGTACACACTACTTAATCTTGGAGTATAAGCATAAAAACATATCACCTCAATTGTCCCATACTAAGTGGGGACTAAATTCTCTCATTTTCATTAATCAAAATGCATTAATTGTAAAAAACACATTTTCTTTGAATTGAAAATACAAAAAAAGGATAATTTTAGCCCTTTTAACCTATGGCATGAATCAAATTATCTTACTTGTGTTATCACTTTTAAGGACTAGTGGGTATCCTTATGTTAAAGATGTTATCCCTTTTAAATAATTGACCATTAACATTTCCACATTAGAAGTATGTCTAAGTTATATTAATTTTTAAAAGGATTAGGTACACACTACTTAATATTGGAATATAAACATAAAATTATATCACCTCAATTGTCTCATACTAAGTGGGGATTAACTTCTCTCATTCTCATTAGTCTCATAACATTTTCTTACAATTAATGCATTTTGACTAATGAGAATGAGATAAGTTAATCCCCACTTAGTATGAGACAATTGAGGTGGTATAATTTTATGTTTATATTCCAATATTAAGTAATTGAGAGAAGTTAATTGGAGAATGTTGATATATTTCTTCATGAATTGAGCAAAAAAGGACATGTAGTATTGTTTGGAATTTTTTTTATATTAAGCATAATTTTGAAAAAATGGTTGCTTTCACATTTTCAAGAATTAGGGAGTATAACCATATCAGTTCAAGATAAGAATGCATATTCAAGAAATGGGGGAAGGAGAGGGAGCCTTCAGTCATGATATAGAATCCAAAGGTCAAAATATTAGTGTTGGTAATGTAGAGACATAATCAAATGGGCACAGGAGCAGAGGGGAACAAGAAACCTTAATAGATATTGTGAGAAGCCTGAAAATATAAGTGCAGAGTTACAAAGAAGACAATGAGAGGTTGATGAGAGAACAAAACCAAATAAATTCTCAAGTAATGAAAAGCCTAAATTAGTTGCATAAACAAGCAAGGGATGGATCAGACTTAAGACAAGATGAAGAAGAAAGATGTCATGAAAGAAGAGGTAACTAAAGAAGAGTTTCTCATTCAAGGAGTGCCAACAAAACTCATAGACATTACTCACCTCCTTACTCAGCAAGGAAATTTTATGCATATGAAGACTCCATAAGAAGTCGAGAAGTGTCTCATGTTAGGCACCAAAGAAGAAGGCATGAATTGGATAGTTTGCAAGGAGAGTTGAGGAAGATTAAGCCACCATCCTTTGATGGTGAAAGGGAAATGGAAGATGATGTTGAAGCATGGCTTCTTGGAATCATGAGGTATTTTCAATTGCATAACTAATCCTCAAATATAGAAGCAAGAATCACCACATACCATTTACATGGGAAAGTTGCTATGTGGTGGGATCAATTGAATAAAGTTGAGCATATAAATGAGAGTAGGAATACTTGGAAGAAGTTCAAGAAATATTTTCAGAAGGAGTACCTTTCAGAATACTTCCATGAAAAAAAGATGCAAGAGTTCTTTGAGCTAATGTTGGGAAGCATGACCATGGCATAATATGAGAAGAGGTTCTTGGGATTGTTAAAGTATGTAGGATTTATCAAAGATGAAAACGTGAAGATACAAAGGTTTTTAAGTGGAATTCCATCCTTTTATAAAGAGAAGATTTAATATGATGAGCCTAGGACATTGACTGAGACCATCATGAGGAATGATAAGTACCTGTATGAGCAAGGAAAGGGTAGAGAATCCATGCATAAATCTTGGAAGGATAAGAAGAAGGATAAATATGATTAGAGGAGGAAGGGGTTCAAACCTCCTTTGATTAGAAACAACCCTAATAAAAATCAACAAGATCAGTCTGCTAAGGATGAATCCAAGAAAGAGGATTCCTTAGTGTTGTGGGTGGGAAATCCCTCCTACGGACTAGCATTAAGGGTTTTATCATGAATACAGAAATGACCTAAAGTCTCCTACCTTTTACCAACATCCCAATCATAACACCCATTACTTATATGCAAATACAAGGCTAAAGAGATCTGGTTACTGTACCTTAGTTTCCATGTTTGATGTCGATCCCTTTAACGCTTGGTCACTCTTTGACTACAACTCTCCTCCCAATGTTGACCTGCATTCATAAAATACAAACAAATAACTCCACATGCATATAACCTATAAACTAATGGGTTAGAGATTCTATCAAAATATAATCAACTTTAAATATTGACAATCTCATATGGCGGGACAGGAAAAGTACTTATTTTATTAGTCTCACAAGAATAAACTTACAATGATGAGATCGACCACTGCTCCTCGAATCTAGTCCTAGGATCCTCTTCAACTGTGCTCCAACTACTTCTGTATATGCCTCTCTTCACACAATGGTTGCAAAAGGTTGGGGCAGGGGGAATACTAAATCAGGTATAGTTTCTTTGTTATGATTTTCCTCCTTCCAAATGGGACCCCTACCCCTTATTTTATAGGCTCGAAAGGGATAGGTAATTAGTCGAGTGACCGACTATGGAAAGTCAGTCGGTTTAACTAACTTTCCCAAAACTGTGTGTTTCATCTGCAACTTTCCATTTTTTCATTCTTTTTAGGCATACACGGGCTGTAGTGGGTCAGCCAGCATACACACGTGTGCAATAGTGGAGCAGGGTGCATATGCCTTCAAAAAGAGCGTTTTTTAAGAAACTGTTCAATAGTTACTTGGAAAAGAAGTCAAATGAGATGGCTTGATGCTAGGTAAGCATGTTTGGTGCAATTTAGGGTTATAAAATATGCCACCTAATGTGTGAGGTTAGAAGAGCATCTGATGGTCGAAATACATTATCAATATTCACCAACGTACCAAACAAGTGAGCCCAGGAACCATAATTCAGGAGGTGTCATCTACAAAATAACAATTGTCTCACTGAGGCGGGCATACCCATGCTCGGTTTGAAATAAAATCATGGCTACCAATAAAATACACTATAGATCCATGTCATATAACTATATAAAGTGTAGTCGCAAGCAATACACAATGGATCTACATCTCGAAATAAAAAAGATATACATGTATAGTATCCATCTTAAAGAAGTGAATAAGTCCTGATGGCTAGAGATGAGGCCTTCAGAGCTCGAGAAACAACTTCAAAATGTTCATAACTCGGGTAGGAGTGTAATATAAGTGTACAAATTCACTACCCAGAGGTCTTCGACGGCTAGTCAAGAACGGACTAGAGGATTTTGATGATCAGGTTGAGGGCTTCAAGGATTTCAAACAAAGACTTGATTTGGATTTCGAGATGACCGAGCATGAGGGTAAGAGACATTCTGCAGAGGGGGGATGACTCAATATTGGTAATAACTTCCCTTGGACAATAGCACGACATAAGATGAGAATCATGCAACATGATATTTTGACATAAGTTCACGATGCAGGAGGCACCGCAAACTCTCCATATGTTTGGAAGAAAAACCAAATGGAAGAGGACACAACTCGATGTAGTGAGAACAACTTCCTAAGGTAATATTAAATCTTGGGGCTTGACGAACAAATGAAAGGGTGTGCTTTTTCCAAGGGTGACTCATTGTGCTGCCAATAGAAAAGAAAATACTTTTCCCTTCCTCTTTTTGGGTATATTTGATTTTTTTGTCGTTTTCAATAATTTTGGAAATCTTTGAAAAAGAATAAAAGAATGCTACGTTACAAAGGAGGATCGAGTGTCATAGACATACTAGTTCCAAGCGCATGGAACACATGGATTCTTAGGGCAAAGGGACATATGCAGGAAAAGGACACTCGAGAAAAATCCTCCAGGGGCCAAAGGTATCAAGAAGTAGAGGCAAAGTGCTACAGGGATTGCGTATAAGGCATGCTTTAGATGGTCTAGTTGAGAGCAACATGGAGCTGGCATTAGGCCAAAGACACAGGTATGCAAATGCAATTAATAATACACACAATGGTAACGTCCTTCGATGTAATTTTAACGATCCCAGAGAAGGTAAGCTCAACAATTTTTCATATTTCAAGAGTCTGAAAAAGTGTAAAAGGAGACTCCAGGGGGGTACGTTTTTCGAAGATAGCCTATTCAGTTTGAAAAAGGGGTAAACTAGCACCGACTAGGCATCTATTTAAAACCATTTTAACGAGTGTGATAAAGACAAGATCACTCGACAATTTTTTCATTTTTAAGGATTCTGAAAAAAGATTAACTATGGAATTTGTCAGGAATGTTCTTATGGACCAATTTAGCGAGTGTGAAAGAATAAGGTCACTCGACGATCTTTTCAATTTTAGGGATTCTGAAAAGAGCTTAACTATGGACTCCGTGGGGGTTCCTTTTTCGCAAATTTAGTCCCTTAGGCTTAAAAAGGGTTAAAATCATACCTGAGAATACTCTTCTAGGGAATCGAAGCTCCTAGAGTATACCTTTGTTCGTACAGTTGACTGTCCAGACCGAAAAATGTGTAAAGTACCGCCAGACAGATGCGACTTCAAATTTCAGTTTAGCGAGTGTGAAGGTCAACAAGATCGCTCGACAATCTTTTCATTTTTAGAGGGTCTGAAAAGGGCTCAAAAGAAGATCCATTATGTTTTGGGAGTCCCGAGGGTGAGTTCAAGAGTGATAATGCATCATGCAAATGAGGCTCAAACTCGTAATCAGGATAAACTAAAAAGGACTCCCAGGCCTATAGTCATTAATGACAACATGGACGCCAAAAAACAACCAGGATCTATCTAGGGCATCCATGTTAAGGTAGGCTCTACCACTAAAATATGACACTTCTAAAGTAGCAAAGATGGTTCCATATCGCAAATCGGTGGGATCGATCCTATAGTGTAGTGGTAAAGACAACGAGATGCAGAAAGTAGAGGCGGGATCCTAACTTAAATGCAACAAGTTGGAAAAATGACTTTTTACCAAGGGACCTTTAAAAAGACCCAAATCTCCAAAAAGTTTCCAATTACCCAAAGTAACACTTATCGTAACAATCCATAGAAAACTCCCGAACCATACTAAATGATGTTCAATTTAGAAAAAATGATACCAGGGTCCAAAAATTGACAAAAGTTGCCAAAAAGGTCTATAAATAGAAGCTGACAGCTCATTATCACTATTGCAAATTGACTAAAATCCAAAAAGGACCCCTTTGTGAAAAGAGTTGATTCCAGGAGCCCTAGTGTATGGAACGAGCCGCCGTTTGGACCAAGTAAGTACATACTAAACCCTCTTGCAATTCCATACTCCATTTAAGCATTTCATTTTGTTTTTGGAGGGGGCGCTGACCTTTAAAAAGGTCGGCCCTACATACACATGTGCAGAGGAAATATTGCACACGTGCACGCGTGACTGTGTGCATTACAGCTTGCGTGTACCCTCTAAGATAAGAACAAAATTAAAGAGTGCAAGGAATAATCCCCCCTGGACTTGTTGATTGCAGGATGTATGTTCACTGGAGGGAGAGGGGGCATGAGGATATTGATTTTTTGGTCGGTGAGGACCCTGTTGCTACTACCACATTGGTGCAATGTGGTTTGTTAAAGTTCTTCCAATGTCCTTTCATGCGGGTGAAACCTAGGATGTTGAACACCTTAGTTGATTATTGACATCCTGATGTAGAGGCCTTTATTCTTGAGGGACAGCCGTTGACTCCAACGACTGAGGATATTTACTTTCTGACTGGCCTCTCGAGGAGAGGGGAACCAATCAATTTTCACACTTTTCCCTCAAGGCCACACAATATAGCAGAGTTGATTGGACTCCATTGTGAAGCTGGTACAAATAAGATGGGCACTCAGGTGCCAATGCAAAGCAGATAGCGTAGAGGGAGTTAGAAGCTTAAGCCAGTGCTGGGAGAAACGTTTTAGATGGCCATTTTAGCCCGCTGTCAGAACACTTTTTTAACTTTTTTGATACCTACCCCCAACTGAAATGGAAAGTGACGTTTTATTAAAGAAGAATGGAATTTTACGACGTTACAACCTATTGCTGGGACAGGCGCTTGCTAGTTGGCTTGGATTTATGGAAAAAATGGGGGGATGCATGGAGGGAGGGATGTTACGTGGGATCTCAGACCTATCACTAAAAGTGATAGTTTTTCTTGTTGGGTGCATTAGAGGATTCACAACTTTGCATCAAGCTTCCCACACGCACATGAATTGTGCGGTTCAGTGCTTAAATGCACAAGTTTTTGACTGGAGTACCACTTTACTAGAATGTATGAAGAGGCAACTTATAGAGTGTCGCATGTGGAGGAAAAGGAACTTTGGGTTTGGGACTATTATTTGTGCTTTCTTCTTCGAGAGAGTATTGAGTCTTAGCCTGAGGGAGATATTACGAGGGCATATAGCCTCTTCTCCAGCAGTAAACATATGGGCGGTGTTGTTGCCGTGATAGGGGGGAGGGAGGACTATTGAGGCCTTCGATGACAAGTTTTTCAATTGGTGGCCTCGATATATTCTGGCAATATAGGGCTATCCCTATGCCGAAATTGACTTTTCTAGGGACCCAGACATGGGTGTACCTCCCAGAGTGGTACGAGGAGAGCTAGGTAAGTTTTCTTTTCAATTTTATCTTTTTTATTTTTTATGTTGTTTTAATATATGTCATTTTTTTGTATACCAGAGTAATTGACAGATATGTGTTTGTTGTGTGCAGATGTGGGACCAGTGCGTCTAGCAGATTTTGCGAGGACTAGGCGACGTCCTCGACCAGAGGCTGCACCAGCCACAGCCAGTGGACCAGCAACAACAGGGTGACCTCCAGATAGTGAGGCTGAGAGAGTTTTGAGATGTCTAGAGTGGAACTTTACCTCGATTACTCACATAGTCCCTATGGAAGAGATCGAGGATCTACTGCCATCCATGCAGCCTCATGTAGTGGGGGCACCACGTACGTGGGTCCGGATTTTTCGGTGTTTGGAAAACATCATTGATCATTATAATAGGGCCAATAGGCCCCATCCTTAGTTAAGTTGGACAACTTACGTGCCAAGGGAAATACTTGTATATTTTTTAGGGCATAAGCCCTGTGACTTTCTACTGGACATATTTTTGAGGTGCTTGCATCCACTCATGTACTCTGATATGTTGATATTATATATGTATTTTTATGTCTTTTTATGTCTTATGGATTACATCTACTTTACAAATGTATTTTACATGTGCATGTTTGTGTCTTTCTTACATGTGTGCAAGATGCCAATCTAATATTTGATTAGCTAGAGTATTTGTAACTTGATTTAATCTCCTAGGAACATGAAAATATGTAATATAATCAAAACATCATTCTAAGAGACATACCCTAAGGAATTGTCGGTGTAGAGTAGGATCATGAACATGGTATACTCCATTTAGCTGAGACACAACCAGCTAAGCGTCTAAATAGACTCGGAGGTGAGAGATACCAAGTGACAAAGCATCACGAAGTAACTCGATAACTGAGTTGTATTCAACAACATTGTTTATGGTGTCACCTACACATATAGCTCCTAAAGATAGCAATTGGACCTGAGGTGTGAAAATCACCCAAGTTGCGGAGGCAAGCCTTCGAGTGTGCCGACTAGCACCATCTGCAAATCCAACAAACACCTCTGATTCACTTGACATATGCCACAGTGAAAAAGATGACATAAAAAATGACACGTCCATAAAACCAAAAACCCAAAAAGTAATAGTACAAAGACTATACATATATTACAAAATGTCACCCAAGGCAACCCTCCTATGAGTAATACTTCTTGAGGTAGAGCCCATTTCTAGGCTTCATCAAAACATTTCCCTTAAAGTCCACCAGACAATAAGTGCCCTTCTATAGTACTTCTTTCACGATGAAAGGTCTGAACCACATGGGTTTGAACTTGTCTACCCCCATGGGGTCCTTATCTTGGTCATAGACCAGGACAAGGTTGCCTTCAAAGAAAATCCAAGGATGAACAGACCGATCATACTAACACTTGAATTTTTGTTTGTAAGCCTCGTTAGACAAGGCCGCATCACGACGCTGTTCATTGAGTTGTTTGAGGTATAGTAACCGTTCTTCAAGTGGTGAAGTATCTAGCAATAATTGTACTGTCAACTTTAATGATGGGATTTGGCATTCTATAGGCAAGACCGCTTCCAGCCCGTAAACGAGTTGAAAAGGTGAGAAACCGATTGCAGTCTTAACAGAAGTTTGGTAAGCCCATAATGTCGAATATAACATCAAATGCCAATTTGACTTGGCTGAAATGATCGTACGTTGTAGAATGGTTTTAAGAGATTTATTTAGAGCTTCCACATGACCATTCTCTTGGGGTAATAAGGTGAGGAATGTTCCTACCTCAACCCAAGCTTTGATGTTAACTCGATCATCATTTTGTTCTAAAAGTGACTGCCATGGTCAGTGACAGTCTCTCTTGGGACGCCGAACCATGTGATTATCTGGTTGAACAAAAAGAGAGTTGTTGTCTCCCTATCATCTTTGAATGTTGGCATAGCTTCAACCCACTTGGTAAAGTAGTCTACTGCTACGATGATATAGAGGTGCCCCCTTGCTGAAGGGGGGTTGCATGTAGTGTAATCAATCCCCCATTTAGTGAAGGGACCAACGATAATAACGAGAAACATGGGAGCGGGGTGTGCCCTCATCTTCCGAGAGAAGATCTGACACAGGTGGCAATTCTTGACCGATTCAACACAATATTTGATTAATGTCAGCCAAAAGTAACCAACTCGTAGAATCTTCTTAATTGTTGCCAACCCAGACAAATGATCGCCACATGCTCCAGTGTGGAAATTGTTAAGCACGATTTCAAATTCTTCATGAGTGAGACATCGACGAAGGATGCAGTCTACACCTCGACGTTACAATGTGTCCTCGAGTATGAGATAGTTCTTAGCCTGATGGTGTATACGGTGATGCTCATCATGAGAAAAAGAGGTGAGAAACTTCAAAGTCTGGATATAGACAAGCACATCTCTAGAATAGGGGTCAGAAGACGCGAACAAAAACATGTCTCCTTTGATAGGCGACTCGTTGGGTATAACATCACCTGAGCCGATTGAAAGTTCTGATATGAGTTCTGCGAAGACCATCGAATTTTTGGATTTCACTGAAACGAATTCCAAGTCGAATTCCTGGAGGATAATTATCCATATACTGATCTTTCCATCGATGACTCGTCATTTCAATACGTATTGAAATGGATTCACGAAAGCAATGACGGTGGTATTGTGAAAAAATATATAATGATGGAACCGTTGGACAGCATGAACTGCTGCCAACGCAATTTTTTCAATATGGGAATAATTGAGTTCAAGTCCAACTAGGCCTTGGCTCAGGTAATAAATCATGTACTCTGAGAGTAAATCATCCTCTTGAACTAAGACCATACCAATGGTTGACTCTACAGTGGCTAGGTACACTAAGAAATCTTTATTATAATTGGGTGGCCAAAACAGATGGGTTGATATGAGGGAACTTTTCAATGCTGTGAAAGAGTGTTGAGCGGATTCATCCCAATGAAAAGGAACATCCTTCTTTAATAAATGCATAAAACCCTTTGTGATCTCAGCATATTTTGCGATGAAACGCCATAGAAAATTCGCTTTGCCCTGCAGACTCTGAAGCTGAGGTATGGTGCACAGGGGAGGAAATTGAACTATTGCCTCAACCTTGAGAGGATCGACCATGATCCCTGTTGTCGAAGCGATGAAACCTAACAGATGACCTGATGTGACGCAAAAGCTACACTTGTTTGGATTTAAGCGGATTCGGTAGTAGCGACACCGTTCAAGGATAAGTTGGAGGTGTTTCGGATGATCAACTCTCTTGCGAGATCGTGATGCTAAATCATTGAGATAAGTCTCGACTATGTGTTTGAGGTCATGGAAAGAAAAAGACATGGCCCACTGAAACGTAGATCCAACATTTTTCAGACCAAAAGGCATCTTACAATAAACGAATGTACCCCATGGATAGATGAAAGTGGTTTTTTTTTGGTCTTCGGGTTTGATTTGTATCTGATTATATCCTAAAAAACCATCCATGAACAAAAAGGCCTCACATTTGGCGCATTCATCGACTATCTGGTCAATAAATGTCATGGGGAAATTATCTCCTGGGCAGGCCTTGTTCAGATCATGGAAGTCAGTGCATACGTGAATTGTACCCTATTTTTTATTGACTAGCACAGGATTCGACACCCATTGAGTCAATTGTACGGGGTAGATGAAATCATCTTTGAGTAGTTTCTCTACTTCATCCTTGATAGCTATTGCTTTCTTAGGATTGATCAAATGAAGATTCTACCGGACCAACTTGACATCAGGATAAGTCGTGATTTCATGATCAACAATTCTTGGGTCTATGCCTGTCATTTTCTCGTAAGACCAAGAAAACACGTCACATAATTTTTTAAATAAATCTGTGTAGATTTGAATCTCCTCCAAAGAGAAATCTTCTCAAATGAATATATTCTCCACGATGCCAGGGGTTCTAGAGATGTCAATAGGTATCATTTCGGTGATTGTTGCCATATTTCCTTTAGCGTAAACTACGTCTGTTGCCAAAGGATTGATAGGACAATATTTATCTCCATTCATGGTCAGAGTAAATTCTCTTGCTTCAATTTATCTTAACTCTGGGAGGAATTAAGATCTATGATGAAGATCATCCTAGGGTCTATCCAAACTAGTCATTGCCTCAATAATTGCTTCGTCTGAAGGAAAGACTAAGTCTAAAGAATCTATATCAGCAAGGGAACCTTGAGCCCAAATAGGCTCGAGCACCGGATCTAACTCTTCTGCGGGAGTCAGATCGGGTTGACAGAAGCTCGTTGAAAGATCAAGTATGGAACTTCTACCATGGACAAAGGCATGGCCATGCCATGGTTCTTTGTCCCTTCCATCGTAGCGTATGGGGAAGGAAGGGTCCATGGATCATGAAAGTACGTCGTGTGAAATGATGAGATTTGAAAAATTTCCATCCGAGGATGGTCAGGAGTAGCCATCATATAATGGACTTTGTTGGTCAAAGGCGGGTAACTGAAAGTACCCATCAATGATGGGCACAAACCAACCCCTACATTGACGATGCCAGGCTGGGGGTTATCAATCATCGGGACTGTGGAGACTCCCGATGAAGGGTCAGGACGGGAGAAGGATAACTGATCAATGGTCACAATCCGACCCTCATGAGGAAACAACAAGACCCAGAACACTATCGCGACCACTGCTTGCATAGCGTAGGTCCAACTCCTACCTAACAAAATATTGTAGTTGAGAGATGCATTGACCACTTCAACTTCGACACACATGGTTTTACCTCCCAACTGCACGGGGAAAGAGGGGATGATCCTATGCAGGTAGAAAGAGTGACCGTCAAAAGATGTGAGTAGAGTAGGTGACAGAGACAAAACGGGTTGGTTGATGGCCTTCCAACATGCCAAATACATCACGCATGTCAAGGCACCCTCATATACCACTGTACGAAAAATATTCTGGGTAAAGGTTTTCATGGTGTAAGCCACTACTATCTGAAAAGTGACGTGGTAAGGAAGATGAGGTTTTAAGTTGGAGGTATCAAGCATGATTGTTCCTGGATTACAAGTCTCGGTAGAGCCTAAGGAATCTAACAGGGACTTTCTCTGGGAAGGGCAACTCTGGAGGACTTCCAAAGTATACATCGCACAATAGGTTTGTGATAAATCCTCCACCACAGAGTATTTCTAGGCGGCCCTGGCATTTGGGTTGTAAGAAGATTTCTTGAAAGAACCTTTGGGGATGCGTGTCATTGTTTCGACGAACATATTCTCAATCTGAAGAGTAAGAGGTGGGTTTTTGGCTTCTTTACGCTTCTCAGAGGTTCCTAGATTTCCATAATCAGGTGCTCTAGTCGTTATATAGGAATCACCTTTCATCATATACATGTTTGCAGACGAAGGATTACTTGAAGACGGAGGGGGTCCTTGATCACCCCCTTCCGCCCTCGAGGAGGTTTGAGTTAGATTTTTCCCATGTGGGAACGAGTTCGTTAACATGATAGGATGTTGTTGTGCCAATAACTTCTGGGCCTCTTGAAGCCAAGGGCACTGATGGGTTGGGTGGTCTTCCTTGCAAAGATTATAAGGATACTTTGATGTTTTCTTTTTAGTGTCTCCCCTACCATCATTATCGGTGGGTTTCTTACCCCCCTTACCCTTTTTCCGTTGTTTCTTCTTTCCATCAGGCTACTAGGTGGCCTTTGGGTTTGTCGTTTTCACACTGTGTACATTAAACTTTTGGGTAGGGGGAGCAGCTGAACCAGTGGTTTGGCTGGCTGTTGTTTGTTGTATCGACAATTGTTGAAATTTAGTTGACAATGGATCGATGGGATTGGTTTGTGCTGAACCAATAATGCCATCAACATGTGGTCTAGATCTTTTCCTGGTTTTATCAAGGATTGAACTCGGTGCATCTGGAAAAATCTCATAGAGTAAACTTGACTGAGAGTAAATTATCTCTAGTTGTTGCACTATAATTATCGCGTCTTCCTTGGAAAACACTCCGGATGTTGTGACGTCTTTAGATAACTGGGGTACTAAAGACTTAAGGAACCACTCGAGTAAGAATGGTGGTGGGACTGGCACTTTGATGAAACTCTTCCGACGTCTCCATTCTCAGATATGATCCAAGATATGGTCTGATTTTGTCTGCTCGAAATTGGCCAGCAATTCGGTGCCGATGTCGTATCTCACAAGTAATTGGAAATGGTTTAGGAAAGCCATGGCCAATTCCCGAAAGGAAGATTATCGTGAGCAGTCGATCTCAATGTACCATTTCACAACACTCCCTATGAGAGTGCATTGAAACAATCACAAATGAATAGAGCCATCTCTTAACGAGTTGGACGAGCACCATAAGTGGAAGGTAGTCACATGATTACTAGGATCTTCGTTAGGCTTAGCCTCGAACTTTGAAATGTCTGAAGGAAACTTGGTCATCATAGGAGGTCAACTCGGATCATGACAGATGGGGTCATTTAAGAGCCTTGTCAAATCTCGCAAGTACAAGGTTGCTAGAAATGGTAGTTTGGGTTGTGGATTGTAGTTGGGGAAAAAGGAACCTGGGGTTTGACTAGCACCAGGTTGCTAGGAAAATTTAGGTTGCTGGCCAGGGCTCTGGTAATAACCATGACCATGACTAGTGTAAGGATTGGGTGCGTGTTGAGACATCATATGATGATTCCCATAATAAGACATAAAGGGTTGAGCATGCATTGCATTCCAAGTATTTTGGGAGGGGTTTCCCCCTACCGATCTGACAGTCATAGGTGTTGGGCCTTGCCTGGTGTTCCAATGGGTATGGAAAGGGTTACCCCTGATCAACATCCTTGGCAAGGGGACTGGTCCCTACCATGGATTCCAAGATCCTTGTGAGGAAGGAATTCCTAAGTGTGCCCCCTATGGAGGAATAGTACCCTATACAGGATGTGGTTGTCCGTAACTGGGGTTTCCCCTGGTCAAAACAACAGCTGATGAGAAATCGTTGTTACCAAATGCACCGAACAAAGAGAAATGTGTCGAACCAACTGACATATTATAAGGAGTGAGTGCTTGACTACCTTCTCCAAACAATTTTATGTTAGGCCCGACAGAGTGTTGAGGAACTCCACTGAGTGAGGGGGACGAAGGGGGTATATGACCCCCACCACAAGGGAAAGCGATAAAGGGGGTGGAAGTGCCCCCAATAGATCCTTGTAGAGGAGCATTGGAAATACCTACCCCCAGAACCAAAGTTTGTAGAGCGGAGGAGGAAAGTATAGTACTCGTACCAAAGCCAGACATCCCATATGAGAAAGGAGAGCCTGTCGTGTTCTGAGGAAATAGAGCAGTGATTGCCACCATAGATAGAATCAGACCACTGCCAAAGGTAGAAGCAGTCGATACCATGGTGGCCTGGACCAACAATGATTGGTTAGGAGGTGGAACACCCCCAGTAGTGACAGCTGTGAAGGAAATATCAGTATTCCCTGAAGAAGTGGCAATGCGTGGTTCCATTGTTTCCGGTGACACTACCGGATGCTCGTAAGGTAAAACCTGTACGACGATGGGCACCGATATATTAGTGATGGGAGGGTTATAAGGACTAGGAGCCTCTACTCCGAGGTTAGAAATGATTGGTTCCTCCAAAAACAAAAGTTCTTCTCTCAAAGATGGGTTGGGCATAGTTTCCTGTAACCCGTTTGTCTCAAAAGACCCTTGTTGGTCTAATTTTCACCTTAGCGGTAGTGGGGGAGTTTTGAGGTCAACTGGCAGCAGGCCTAGAAGGCTTTGCAACTGACAGAACTCCTGATCCTCCACTATGTGAGAAGATCAAAGACACACTAGGGAAATCTATAATCATTTGAAAACCAACACGCGCTAAAAAAGTACCTATGAGATAAAACAAGTAGTCACTAACTAGTTGGAAGAACAATTACAACAACCAACACTAGAGCAACTTATCGGTGCAAGTGAAACTCGAATACAGAAGCACCCTTCAGGTATACTTTGCAAAGCATGGCCTGATGTCTGTCCTAGGTACCGCGGTATACCCCCGCAATCACCTGTGTAAGTCACTAGAAAGGTAGGCAACTAGGTTTCCAATGCACAAATAGTCACCAAGCGGGTACAGTCGATAGTCGGGTGGACCGCAATGAGCAGGGTATCAAGCCCGAAACCTATCAAGGGTATTGAAAGCAAGTGTTTCGAAAGATGACTGAGGACCTCAAATGGATTCGAGACCCATAAAGCTTCGTGGCAAATGAAATCAACGGAATCCCTAGACAAGCCCTCTATATGCGTTCCCCACTATGTTTGGTCCGACTTTGGAGGGGTTATCTCCACTAACTTTCCTTACATGAACTCGTGTTTATCCCTTGCGTTAGAGGGGGTCCTGAATAACTTTTATGATACTGAAATTTTTACACTCCATAACATAGACTCTTATGTTTGTTTTCAGCCTTGAAGAGTTTCCTCTCCAATCCTAAATCAAGTCTCTAGCCTAGACTAGTTGATGTACCCTAAAAAACATAAAGTCTAGTTGATTTTAATTAATCGTGAATTTTTTTTGGGCTTGTCTTAAGTCAAAGGTTATGAAAGTGAAACTAGTGATGTTTTGAGAGATGAAAAAAAATATTAACAGCAAGCTGGAAACAAAATAACTTCTTCTTGACAAATTCAGATTTTCTCTTTTTTAATATATATATATATATATATTAAACAACTTTTCAAACTTTTTCTTTCTAAGATATTTTAACTAAAAAAATCAAAACAATATTTCACTTGATGAGCTACTTAATGTCCTAAGTCAATCAACCAAGAACTTATGAAAACAATCTTTTTCCTATTGATTAATGCAAACAACCAATTCTTTAACCAAACCAAGAAGTAAAAAGAAATTTGTGTTGTTTTTTTTTATTATTCTTCAAAAACAAGAAAATGTAAAACTGTATGTCTTCTTCTTTTCTGAAGAAAAAAGGTGAAAAAATAAAAACAAGATAAGGCCAAAAAGGGATTCTGGCCAACCAAAGACTGTGGGGAATAACTGACAACCAAAAAAAGTAGATCAGACTGACTCACTATCTCATAAAAAAACCTAGCGAAGGAAGAAATATTTTAAATGCAAAAGCAAGCTATGCTGGCACACAACCTAGACTGAAACTGCTATGACAGAGACCAAAAAGACACAAGAAAACCTAGGAAGTAAAAACTTGACAGGGAAGAGGATGAATGCCTCCTCAAAAGCTTCTAGACAGACACGTGACTGTCGCTTCAATAGCCAACGTATACACACGGTTTTCTTAAAGGCACGATGTGTATGCATGTGTGCAGGCCCACTACAACCCACGTGTGCCTCTATTTCTTCTCAAAAGAAGAAATACAAGTAGCTAAGGTCAGGTAGGGAGTACTAGTATTGAAAACCAGAACCCCTGAAAGGTACATAAACTTACTCTAACAGAGAAAGATGCAAGGAAATTGAGAAAGAAAAGATAATCTGAGGTTATACCTACACAATAGACTACAACAATAGAAACCAGAATTAGATCTAGAAACCCCTTGAGAAGGATCACTTATGACAGGGGAGAGGATGACTGCCTCTTTTTGAAATATTTATGGAATCAGACACGCGACTGATCTTTCAGCAGCAAGTGTATGTATGCGAGCTATATGAAGTCGGGGAACATGTATACATGGCCAGACCTTCTGCAGACTGCGTATGCCTCTGTGGCTTCTTGGAAAAAGAAAAAAAATAGTCAAGCAAAGGAAGTAGGGAATACTGGTATGGAAGACCAGAATCCCTACTAGCTCAGAATTTTGCAGAAACTTAGAAAAAGGTAGTAAAACCAATTAAAAATACCCAACAAGTACCCCCCAAAACCCTAGAGCTCCCCAGTATGGTCGCCAATTCTATTATAGATGGGAAATCCCTCCTACGAACTAGCATTAAGGGTTTTATCATGCATGCATAAATGACATAAAGTATCCTACTTTTTACCAACATCCCAATCATAACACCCATTACTTATATGCAAATACAAGGCTAAAGAGATTCAGTTACTGTACCTTAGTTTCTATTTTTGATGTCGATCCCTTTAACGCTTGGTTGTTCTTTGACTACAACTCTCCTCCCAATGCTGACATTCATTCATAAAAGACAAACAAAGAACTCCACATGCATATAACCTATAAACTAATGGGTTAGAGATTCTATCAAAATATAATCAACTTTAAATATTGACAATCTCATATGGCGGGATGGGAAAAGTACTTCAATTATTAATATCACAAGAATAACCTTACAATGATGAGATCAACCACTGCTCCTCGAATCTGGTCCTGGGATCCTCTTCAACTGTGCTCCAACTTCTTCTATATATGCCTCTCTTCACACAATGGTTGCAAAATGTTGGGGCAAGGGGAATACTAAATCGGGTATAGTTTCTTTGCTATGATTTTCCTCCTTCCAAATGGGACCCCTATCCCTTCTTTTATAGGATAGAAAGGGCTAGGTATTTGGTCAAGTGACCGACTATGGATGGTCAGTCAGTTTAGTTCACTTACCCAAAACTGTGTGTTCTGTCTGCAACTTTCCATTTTTTCATGCTTTTTAGGTATAAGCGGTCTATAGTGGGTCAGCCAACATACACATGCATGCAGTAGTGGAGCAGGGCACGTATGCCTTCAAAAAGAGTGTTTTTTAAGAAGTTTTTTAGTAGTGGCTTGGCAAAGAAGTCAAATGATATGGCCTAATTCCAGGTAAGCATGTCTGGTGCAATTTAGGGTTATAACACTTGGGTAAAAGAGGAAGACCACCAATACAATGTTTGGGGTGCAAGAAAAATCACCTGTACAAGGATTTCCCTCATAGAGGAGATAAAGTGAAGACCATGCACAACATCCAAGAGGCTACAATAGTGGAGGACATGGGAAAGATATATGAAGCCTTAGAAGATCAACAAGCATAGTATCAATCCAATATGATCAAAGTGAAAGGTAAGATAATTAATCAACATGTTGCTATTTTAATTGATTCATGAGAAAGTCATTTTTACATTGATCCTAAAATAGTGGATAGATTACATTTGGAGAAAAGTAATATAGGAAAGTCAAGTTTGGTTTAGCTAGCCACGGGAACCAAAAGAAGGATCAATGAGGTTGTCTGAAGTTGTCCAATAAATCTTAATGGAGTAAATACAGTTGTTGATATGAATACCATCCCATTAGGATCTTATGACATCCTAATTGGAATGGATTGTTTGGACCAACACCATGTTGTCCTAGATTGTCATAACAAGACCTTTAC
>SNQJ01S0040359.1:24598-52056 GCA_010110895.2 Picea sitchensis
ATTATACCACACATGATTTGGATCTTGTTGTCATAGTTCATGCATTGAATATGTGGAGGCATTATCTCATGGGACAAACATTTGAATTAAGGACAAACCATAGTGGTCTGAAATATATTTTTGAACAACCAACTTTGAATACTGGGAAAACAAGATGGCTGGAATTTTTAAGTGAGTATGACTCTGACATCAAGAATATCAAGGGAAAAGAAAATAAAGTTGTTGATGCACTCAACAAAAGAGTAAATCTCATACATCCTACAACTGTTAGTATGAATCAGTTAGATTTAAAGAGCATAATTTTAGATGTTGTTGTTATAGATCAACATTACCTATAGGTAAAAGAAATTTTATAGCAAGAAAACGTATATCAGAAAATTAAAGAGTATGAGATTAAGGAAGATGGATTACTTATGCATAAGAATAGAATTTATGTTCCTAGTTCTGGAGAAATTAGGAATTTGGTATTAAAGGAAATGCATAATTTTCCATATGCTGGACATCCTGGTTATCAGAAAACAATTGTAGCAGTAAGAAGCCAATTCCTTTGGCCAGGAATGAAGAAGGATGTTGTTGATTACATTTCCAGGTGTATGGAATGCCAGAGAGTAAAAGCTGAGCATAGACACCCAACGAGTTTGCTTCAACCATTTCCAATTCCAGAGAAGAAATGGGAAGTGGTAACCATTGATTTTATAACGAAAATTCCCAGGATAGGAAGGCAACATGATTCCATAATGGTAGTTGTGGATAAATTGACAAAGGATACTCATTTTTTTCCTGTGAAAATGACTCATACAACAACTAATATTGGATAAATTTACATGAGGGAAATTGCTAGGTTGCATGGGATACCCGAGGCAGTTCTTTCAGATAGAGATACAAAGTTTACTTCAAATATATGGAGGGGATTATTTAAATAATTTGGTACAAATCTGAATTTTTGCACAACATACCATCCACAGTCATATGGACAAACACAGAGAGTCAACCAAGTGATTGAAGACATGCTGAGAATGTATGTGATGGATAAATCATTTAAGTGGGAAGACTAATTGCATTTGGTTGAGTTCACCTATAAGAATGGGTATCAAGCATCATTGAAGATGATCCCATTTGAGAATTTGTATGGTAGAAAACGAAGTACTCCAGTGAGTTGGGACAACCCAACAGACATAGTAGTACTTGGGCCATAATTGCTCAAGGACATAGAACACCATATGGTTATAACTAAGCAAAATTTAAAGGCAACTCAAGATAGACAAAAAAATTATGCAGATATGAACAGGACAGCTGGAGAATTTAAAGTGGGGGAGCATTTTCTTTTAAAAGTGAAGCCCAAAAAGAGCTCATTGAAGTTGAGTAGTTGTACAAATCTAGTAGCTAGATTCTGTGGACCATTTGAGATCTTGGATAGAATAGGGCCAATTGCATACATGCTTGCATTTCCTATTTCCATGAATGTGCATAATGTATTTCATGTCTCTTTGCTGAAAATGTATATACATGATCCTAACCATGTTATTGATTGGAATTTGATTCAAGTAGAGACAGAGGGAGACTTTCAGGTCCAGCTAATGCACATATTGGACAAAAAAGTCAAAATGCTCTGGACTCGAGTTATAGAACTGGTAAAAGTTCAGTGGACTTGTTATGACCCTAAAGATGCTACTTGGGAGCATGAAGATGCCATGTGGGTAGAGTACCCACAACTTTTTGAATAAATTTTGAAATTTTGATTTCTATTTTGTATATGCACTAAGGACAATGCCAAAATAAGGGGGAGGGGAATGTAATACTTTGGCTTTGAGTCCCCATATGAAATAGTATATTTTTCTTATTTGATGAAAGGTTGGAGTGCCCAAGAAATTAAAGAGGCTAGTGCACCTAGGAAATGTAATGATATGCTCATTATTAATATTAAAATACATTGTTGGTTGCAATATAGACAAGGACCAGATTTATAGGGGGATATGATTCCATGAGATAGGGGGTTTAAGGGGATAAGTCATTTTATCATATTTTTATTTACCCATAATTTCTTAATTGAGAGAAGGGGTTGCACAAGCTTCTTGGGGGAAGGCCATGTGGTTCTTGATTCCCAAGTAAATATATAAACCCATCTCGTGGGTTGTTTGGGGGTTCTTCTTGTTCTTCTTCACTCACTCTATTCATTTGTTACTCTTGGGTCCATACTCTCCATTCTGTTCACTTTTTCACTCATTCATTCTTGTTGTTGGAATGGGACCTTGGGGGTGAATTATTGAGGAGGAAGCCATTGTTTGTTGGTTGTAGAATGACTAGTGTGTTCCAACCATGAATTAATTCTTGCATGCTTGATACACATTGACATCTACTAAATTGTATTCACAGCTGCAAGTCCTAAGAGTCCCAACATGGATATTCTTGACGAGATGCACTGGAGCCCTATAAGGAGGTGGAGATCTTGAGGGAATTCGTGACAAAGAAGGTGGTCCATTATTTTTGGTTGTGCAGGCTAGAGAGAAGAGAGTTGGTGTACTTTGGATTGTTGTGTGTTGAGGAACCTATGAGGGCTTGAGTGTTGAATATTTTAGGGAACCTGAGTGACACCCTGGAACCATCCTTGTGGATTCATAGCCTTGGCTTGGGGGTGACATTGATGTTGAGAATTGGAACAATAGTGTCTATGGTTGGGTGGAACATCCTTGGTCTACAACCAGTTGGTGAAACATTTTGATTAAGATAGGTTCTCTCTATCATTTGTTTCTCTATTGTATATTTATTTCTGTTGTGTATGAATTATTGTCTATTAGATTCATATGTTATAACATGCATGCTTGTTGGTTATTTCTATGGATGGAATGTTTAAACATTCTTTATACTGTAGCATGCATATTTTTTGTTGCAAGTGCTATTATCATGTTTTTTTCATGCTTCTTTAATAATTAGTTGGTATCCTAATTCAAATTTTAGTTTCAAACATGGTTTTTGAGGAGGTATCATGCCCGACCCGGGGGTGGCTGGGTACATTACAGTTAAGACATAAATCATTTCTAGGTTGGTGAGCATTACCAAGTAGTAGAAATATAGGTTTGAAGTACATAACTCAATGTTTATAATTGTCCCTACCAAACGATTAAAATTCCTAGACGTAGAAAAGATCAGGCTCATGAGACTTCACTGGAGGCATTGGAGTAGGAAATTCAACAAATTCATATAACATACCATTCTATATCTGCTCGAGTTTATCAAATCCTTAATATTCTCATTAAACACTGGAATTCATTGTGCTAGCAACATGACGAAGTGGATTCTATAAGAGAATAGGTGGAACACTTGCATATTCAGAGGGAGAATCCTCCTCCAGACCTTGTGGAAACTTCATCCAACAATGATTCCTCGCCAACAACAGATCAACCTCCAATTGACTTGAACCAAACAATGTAGGAGGAATAAATGGAAGAACAATAACCTAATACTCATCCGCAATTGGGTATCTAATGTGTTATCACCCTATAAATTTTGTCTGGCTGAAATAGACAAATAACAGGGGTAATTGTTTCAACCAACATTACAGCTGAGGCACTAGCCTGCTCAAATCAGAGAGGGATCTCTTGTGTCACTAGGTATATATATGGAAATCAGTGGCTAGATTTGGTTTGTTTGGGGGTTTTTAATAAAATAAATGGAGAAATGAAAATGATGTTTGGGCCATGGAGTCTGAAATGAATGATGCATTGTTGGAACATGACAACTATTCAGAGGAATAGGCTAAATGAGGCAGTGAGTCCGAGTTTATATTTGAAAATTAGAATGGCATCAGAAGAAAAAGAAACATATAACTATATCAGAGCATTATCAGAATGAATTCTAAATCAGTTAAGAAGAAAACATGATTTATAATAACTGCTACCTTATTTTAGAGGAAATGTCAGGCACAGGTTCATCATATCTAGGTGCCAACTATCCAAAACTTGTTGGGAGCCACTTATCTCTACTTGAGAGTTCATTTTAGCTTAGCGATCTCCTCCTTTAGAGTATCCAACTAGACCGGTTGATTCTCTCCAACACTTTTAGCCGTTTCAGCTATGATCTCTTTCTTCTGTCGCTTGGTCTGTTTCTTCTTTACAACTTGTCTGTTGATAATTAGATCTTTCATGATGGGATTTAGCTTGACTTCCAATCCTAAGTCCTTATCCAGTTCTCTTTGGAATTTAGTTGCCAGTATATGTGCAATTTCCCTTTCCTTCTTGCTCATAGGTAAATCTACCACGTTGCCAAAATGACCGGTTTCACTGGGTATAGCTTGGTCCATGTATCCCAATTTCATGGACACCGAAACGTTCTTGCAGAAATCAGAGAGTCGAGTGAATTGGAGATTAATTCACTTATGGATAAAATGATTCCTTCATACTTTAGTAATTATAGAGTTCTAATCATGAATCACTGACAGAATTACTGACAGGGATGATGATTTACCATGCTTGGCCAATCCACTTCAAATGATTAGCTTTCGAGTTCGTTATATGGCAACGTTCACCTGACATTATACGATTGTGAAGTACCGAATGAGTGAGATGGGGTGATTTTGACCGGCCCCCATCAGTACTCCATGAGTGTTTGATGTGACGCATAGGAACATGTGACATTGGGGCTTTGGTGAAAGAGGTTTCAGGCAACCCTCCTTTCGCCCTAACGTATCTCTGGAGGCAATGCGTATCCATATCAAAAACCAAAATGGTTTCCCCGGTCCACCTCTATATGGTTAAGTCCTATGCAAGTTTACCTCCCGATATAGGCTCCAACCATTGATCTGGGTCATTTTGTAATCGATGGTTTGTCGAGTTACACATTTTATGCCTCTGCTACATTTGTCCATATGCCGCTAGATATGTCTTGAGCCTCTAAATTATCAATTCTCCAAACTATCAAGATTTTCTGTGACGGTGTAGCTTTTCTTAAATTCTTGAGACTTGGATATTGTCTGAAAATTGTTACGGTGATAACATAGGCTCCAACTGGGGATGATATTCTCCCTGTGAGGTAGAAAAGAACTTGTAGACCCGGTGCCTGATCAATTGGGCTGATTCCAAAACATGTGTGTGTACCCTGCTCCTACAATATCATTAGCGTCTGATGAGGTCTAAACTCTGCACGCTACCCTCAACTGGATATTGAATATACTACTAAAACTAACTGTACACGATACTGGAAATATAAACTAAAAAATGCATGTCCAACAAGCTTATTTGCATATTCCTATCTACTCTAATTACTGAAATGAACTATCAATCAAGTGAGATTGAAATGCCAATGCAACCATGTGATAATTTTATCCACCGTCTATTTTCCTTGCACAAGCTTTCTCCAAATCTTGTTGACTGATAATTCATTCAAAACTTCATCCACAATTCTCAAAAAATCAAAAATATTTGGACTGCTTATTTCTTCTAATAGGATTGCAAATGGATCTTTTAAAATATGTGTAAAACAACCATCATGTTTTACTCCTTCCATTGCATTTTTGTTTTTAGGTGATTCAACTCATTGACTTCTAAATAAATGATAGAGTCGTTGAGAAGTCTAGTAGTAGGTATTTCCTGAGTCATAAAGTGACCATGGCTAAAGAACATCATCTATCATGAAAATATTTGGAGCAGACATTGATTCGTTGTAATGCACTGTTGTTGGCAGATTATGATCACAAATATTTCCCATATAATGTGTCTTAAGATCCCGCATTATATGAAAGAGTGACTCTTTTTCAGGAATCAAGATAGAGGGGTGATATTCTTCTACTAGGGTTTCCCCGCTATTTGGAGTTTTCATATGAGAAATTTCAAAATCTTCATCCATATCTAGATTGTTCAGAAAGAGGATTACTACGTCATTTTCAAGGGAAGACAAGCAACCTTGAAATACCTTGTCTTGCGGGTAATATTGCTGAACATTTGCATTAGTTCTAGGAGAAAGGAAAAGACCTTTGATAAAAATTTATTGATCGGATTCCTCTTTAATATGATAGTTAAGCTCTGATTGAACTTATGAATTGAAAAACCCTTCTAAGTAATGATTGTACGATGCATGTGAGTGTAGTTGGTGTTCTTTAACAATGGTGACCTTTTCATGTAAAACAGTGCTAGTGTGAATATAGTCAGAAGTCCTTATTTTTTTCTGAAATTTAATAATTTTTTCTTAACCACTCAAAGGAAGAAAAACATAAGGGGAGAGATTTTTTATCTGTAAGCCCGATACTTTCTTCGCTTTCAACTTCATGCTTGAATATTTTTTAATTCGAAACGCCATCTTATTTCAACAATTCGAATGAGGAAATACATAATGGAAAGGCTTTGTTACTTGACTCACAACCTTCTTCATTCTCCCCAGTATCATCATAGGTACATTTTTCTATATCTTTGGGTTTTTGGACATGCTTACCTTCATCATTTCCTTTGACTAATGACTATATTTCTGAATCTATAAGGTCTTCTTTAGAACAAATAATAGGGTCATCAAGCATCGGAGAAGAGTGTTCCAATATCTTGTCAATCTCTTTTGTTGGTTCAGTGTGATTTTGCATCAACACAAATTCTCTTGCCTCAACAATAATCTGAGAATTCTCTTTCAACAATTCGAATGCAGTGAAGCATAAGGGTAGAGAATTTTCTTCAGCTGATCTAATATTTTTCTCCTCATTGTATCGCTGAAGAAGAAAATCTTCAATATCACGATCATCCTTGTATTTTTCATATATAGGCAAATCAACATCATATGCAACGTCGTCTAATAAGAATAGACTTGGAACATTAATCTGTTCTTCGACAAATTAGTTTTCAAACTCATCCTCTTTACTGTCTAAAAAATGGTTGGCTCCCTATTTATAAGGAGACGACTCAGAAGCTAGAACAACAACTTTTCTTTTGACAAGTGGAAAATAATTTTTAGCACGATCATAAGCATTCGAGACTTCAAGAGGGCCCATGATATTGTCAATTCTATGCTTGAGATTCCAATCAACTATTTCATGTTCATATTCACTTTCATGTTCTTTACCATCTAACTCCTCTTTTTGGATATGTTTACATGCTTGGATGTTGTGCTGAATATCTTGGGCATCATCAAATATTTGTTGTAAGGACTTGGGTCTTATTTCCATCAGGAGGAAAGACAAATCTGGATGAAGATTTGTTGTATAATGGAACATAGTAGCTGTTTCGGTGGGTTGAATCTCTCCAGGCAATTTGTAGTAAATATTGAAAAACATTCTACTGAATATAGAGATAACTTCGTTGCTCTGCCATTTCAAGGCATAGAACTCTGCAAGTTGTAGCTCCAAAGATTTTTTCTTGCCCCAAAACTTCAAGAAAACATTTTCCAATTCCTCCCATGAGATAATTATATCTGGCTACAAATGTTTAAACTAGTCTTTGGTGTTCCCTTTCAAGGATTGAGAGAAGGATCTCATACAAACATCATCATGGTTAATCTCAAATAAATCTATGAAATGCTCAAACCCTTGGATGTGCTTTTTAGCTGAGATGACATTAGTTTCTCCATCAAACACAGGTACATATTCATGGTGATTTGGAGGGAAATTGTGGAGGACTTGGGGTAGTTTCATGGGTATGTATCTACGTTGGGCTCTAGAGGATGTTGGAATAGGAATAGGGGGAGAGACATCGGCCTTGGCTTTATGGGGTTTACCGACTTGGTCATGGTCATCACATGGCCGAAATGGGAATTTTTTATCAACATCGGTGATATAGTGTGGATATACGTGCACAACTTTAAGAGGAGGGTATACGATAGCAATATCTTCATGTTCATCATCAGAATGTAGAAGGTAAAGAAAAATTTGTTTGGCATGTTCAAGGAAAATGTAGAGGCACCCTATAACAAACAATAGAATGCTTTGGAAAAATCCAATTTTAAGTACCTTTTTTCTTCCATAATGTCTTTTCATGGCTCTGTCAAGGGGTCTCATTTCTCGCCGGAGTCTTTGGAAGCTAGATTTTTCACTGAGAGTGGATTCGCCATTGAAAATTCAAATTTCTGGATTCTTCTACCAATGGAATCACCTTCAAACTGATTTTGACGTGTGGAGTCACCAGAGCAGAAATACAGCCAAAATGTGCCTAAGTTTCTGCTACTCTTAGACCTTAGAACTCAACCATGTCGTTCTTCATAGAGAAAATTTCTAATTTCGTCCTCGACAACGGTGCCAGAATGTTAGCACCCTGTAAATTTTGTCCGGCTAAAATAGACAAATGACAGGGGTAACTGTTTCAACCAGCTTTAGAGTTGAGGCACTAGCCTACTGAACTTAGAGAGGGCTCTCTCATGTCACTAGGTATATCTATGGAAATCGGTGGCTAGATTTGGTTTGTTTGGGGGTTTTTAATAAAATAACTGGAGAAATGAAAATGACGTTTGGGCCATGGAGTCTGAAATGAACGATGCATTGTTGGAACATGACAACTATTCAGAGGAACAAGATAAATGAGGCAGTGAGTTTGAGTTTATATTTCAAAGTTAGAATGGCATAAGAAGAAAAAGAAACATATAACTATATCAGATAATTATCGCAATGAATTATGAATCCGTTAAGAATAAATAAACACAGTCTAAATTGCTAAGCCGAGAGCATCAAATGATGAATTCTGGGCCTCTAGTTCTCCAATCTAAACGGACAAAAATGGAAAATGAAATATAGGATAACAAGAATCACATGCTATGAAGGGAAACAAGAATCATAACACCACCAGTTAGAATCTTTTCATAAATAGTCCAAAATCCACCTTTGCATTTTTATATTCATTCTGGTTCCAAAAGTTACAAAGGTCTGCCTGCACAAAGGGCAGGCTCCTCCTTTCTCCATGCCTTCTATATCCCTTAGGTAATATATATAGAGAGAAGTTTTCTTCATGGAATACAAAACGTTCAAACTTCTCATCATTCTAGAATTAGAGATCATTTACAAACAAGAAATGATTTATAATAATCGTTACCCTATTTTAGAGGAACTGTCAGGAGAAGGTTCATCATATCTAGGTGCCAACTATCCAAAAATTGTTGGCAGCCAATTATCTCTACTTGAGAGTTCATTTTAGCTTAGCGATATCCTCCTTTAGAGTATCCAACCAGACCGGTTGATTCTCTCCAACACTTTCAACCGTTTCGGCTCTGATCTCTTTCTTCTGCCACTTGGTTTGTTTCTTCTTTACAGCTTGTCTTTTGATAATTAGATCTTTCATTATGGGATTTAGCTTGACTTCCAATCCTGAGTCCTTAGTAGGTTCTGTGTGGAATTTAGTTTCTAGTATATGCGCAATTTCCCTTTCCTTCCTACTCATAGGTAAATCTTCCATGTTGCTTGAATGACCAGTTTCACCGGGTATAGCTTGGTCCATGTATCCCAATTTCATGGACACCGAAATGTTCTTGCAAAAATCAGAGAGTCAAGCAAATTGGAGATTACTTCACTTATGGATAAAATGATGTATTCATACTTGAGTAATTATAGAGTTCCAATCATGAAGCACTGACAGACTTACTGACAGGTACATTGATTTACCTCGCTTGGCCAATCCATTTCAAATGATTAACTTTCGAGTTTGTTATATGGCGGCGTTCACCTGACATTATACGGTTGTGAAGTACCGAATGAGTGAGATGGGGTGATTTCGACCGACTGCCACCAGTACCCCACGAGTGTTTGATGTGACACATAGGAACATGTGACATCAGGGCTTTGGCGAAAGCGATTTCATGCAACCCATCTTTCGCCCTGATGTATCTTTGGAGGTGACACATGTCCATATCAAAAACCAAAATGGTTTCCCCAGTCCACCTCTATATGGTTAAGTCCCATGCAAGTTTACCACCTGATACAGGCTCCAGCCATTGATCTGGGTCGTTTTGTAATCGATGGTCTGTTGAGTTACACCTTTTATGCCTATGCTACATTTGTCCATATGCCGCTAGATATGTCCTGGTCCTCTAAATTATCAATTCTCCAAACTATCAATATTTTCCGTGACGGTGTAGCTTTGCTTAAATTCCCGAGACTTGGATCCTGTCTGAAAATTGTTACGGTGATAACATAATGTGTTTCAAGATTATATGTATCTTAGGAATATTTAATCAAATTTTCACATATAAATTTTGGAATGTAATGGCTACTAGTAAAGCTCAGATAGATATAGGGATAGATATACAAGTAGCAGGATTGATACTGATGTTAGATTTGCCTCTGGGATGTTTTTCACTCTTTTTTAAACCTTTGTGTGCTCCGACCACCCATTTTTTTATCAATATAATGTCTCCCAGTTTTTGTCAAAAAGAAAGGTCCTTTGGTTGAACCTTTACCCAACTGAGCTTATTTAGTATAGATCCTTCCATAAAAAAAATTCTCATAAGGATGAGTTGCTAGGCTAGGCATCCTCTACTTCCATGGGAGTAAGGTGGTCCACCGACTAGAGGAATGAGTAGTCATTTCCTCTTGGTCGCGGTCGTATGATTGGTCCTTGTTAGATATCCTAGGAGGATGCTGACCATAAATGCAGTTGCACCTTAGGAAAAACTATTTTGTGCCCTACTATTGTTATGCCTAAACAAACAAGACAAAGCAACACTTTCCTCTCTCTTAGCGAAAAAAATGCAGTTTCCAGCACATTTGAAGCCAATATGGCTGACAGGGGTTTACTCAGGGAAGAATTCTCTTCAAATGGATCATTCTCTATGTAGGATTGACTCAAAACAAAGCATTGGGTTAGGGAGAAACATTTGTAGATTATTTTGGTAGACCTTGTGGTTCTCATTTATAGGAATTCCATGTGCATTAAGAGATCCAATTGATAGAACCAACGATTTCTTCGATACAAGCTTCATACTCAGAATCACTTACCAGAGTGTGTGAGATGTGAAATGATATTATCTACCTATCGACCATGTCTGAGAAAGTGATGATTATAAATTATTACCAAAAAAAGACCAATTGATCATAAAAAACCATATTGTTGACTAATATGATGGCCTTCCCATGCAGAAAAATCTGTTAAAAACCAGTTTTATCCAAATTCAAATGATTGAAAGACTTGTGGCATATTTTTATTGATCTCTGCTTCAAAATCAGAGATGCATGGAAATTTGGGTGAAATCATTGATGACATCAGCCAAGTATGATTGAAACATGGTGTTGGGTTATGGAAAAGGTACAAATATCTTCCTTTTGTCCACAGTTTATGATATCATTCTGAGTGAGTCTTCAATTAATTAGGAATAAATAGGAAAGATCATGATTAATATGTCTCTTAGAGTTGTTATTTAGGTTTTATTAAATAGATTCTAAATTACGATTGGAATGGTTTGATTTTGTTACAGAATTGGACAAATAACTGTCAAAGATAACCAAATAGATTTTGGCTATGTGCAAGCCATTGGAGATTGAAGACTTTTTAGGCACAAAGCAGTTTGTAGATAATACATTTGCTATATTGTAATTTTATAATAGTAAAGCAATCCTGAGGATATTTCGATCCTCAGGATATCTTGATCTACCCAAACTATTGTAATATATAAGAGGGTAATAGATCCAGAAAAACAGAGAAGAAAAACCGCACTTTAAGTATTCAGATTCAGAATTTCCCTGCGCGAGCAGTTGTTGTAAATGTTTAACCAGTTATGGAATCAATGAAATTTTTGAGTGTTTTTATCATCCCTACGTTCTGAGTTTCTCGTAGCAGTACTTATGAATACCGAGGGCCCAATTTGAAGAAGCTACTATCTCGTTCTATATTTATATCAGTTCAGAGTTTGATTTCTATTTTGTGATTCAAATCTCTTTTAATTGCATGAGCATATCAATAAATTGATGATTGTTTGCAGAAGGCAGGAATTTCCTTAAGTATTCATGATTTCTGTTATGATTTCCATTTCTGAAGATTGTTGCTTGATAGTTCCTCACATTTTCATTTGCGTTGTTCCTTTGCTTTAGATTTACAATTGTTGTTCCTTTCAGTTCAAGTTACATTAGTTGTTCCTTTTAGTTAAGATTATGATAGTTGTTCCTTTCTGTTAAAGTTACATTAGCTATCCCTTTTGATTAGAGTACAATTGTTATTTCTTTCCATAGAATAATTCGTTATGTCCTTTCCAGTAATTGAAATTCATGATTGATAGATTAAATCTGCAAGTCCTTTCTTAGATTCAATTACTGCTTTATAGTTAAGTGAATTCAATTAGATTAATTAGTTCCTTTCATTTTATAGAATCTTAGTGATTAGAATTCAATTTCAGTTAGTTCTTAGAATCTTTGGTGAACGCTTGAGGAACTTGATTGTTGATGAACTAAGATATGGTTTAGCTACACAATTTTAGGCTACCTGCATAAACTTTGCTGATATTCTTGAGATAAAAGACGAATCCCTGGGTTGATAAATTAATGTTAAACTAAGGTTGTTTTAGAACATATTTAGAGCCCAACATTTTGGTGTCGTTGTCGGGGAGAATGTCAAAGGTAGCATAGGTTGTGTCTCTGGAGGACCAGGTATTGAAGACAAAAGGTAAGAACCTACACAAGTAATAAGTAAAATGCTTATGCCAACGCTTACCTCCAGTTGACACTTAAAAGGTTTCATAGGTGTTTCTTTTGTTGTTGTGTGAAGTATGTATGACTAGAAAAAAGGTTCTTGAAAAACCAAAACCCCCACCAAAAACTACCAAAACCTAGGGTCCGGTGATCCCTAGAAGAAGCACTTTCATAGACAAAATCATTAAAAAGAGTAAATCCCAAGCTTCGGTTGGACATAGGAAAGGATCCATCCGAACCCCTCAGGCAGTAGTTTCACCAACTATGGTCCACGCTGAGATTCATAGTAAAATTGAAGGGACTGAGCAAAGATTTCAGAGTGCAGATCTCCCACCCCTCAAACCTTTAGAGGAGGGAAGCTCTAATAATCTGGAGGAAGGAGCAGGATAAAATAGCGGGGTTGCCAAGGCATACCCACCACCACCACCACCTGATCCTGAGTCTCCTTCAAAAAAAGAAGGCATACCCAAAATCCCAAATAAAGGGAGTGCAGTCAAACTCCCTGGAAGACAAAATAATCAACAACTTCAAATAGAATACCCAGATCGAGAACCTCCTGAAAATTTTTGGCACATTTTTGAGAAAATGGCACAAGCAAATCAACAACCCCAGAACTCCACACTGGAGTATCCAATAGTTGATCCAATTGCCAATGCCCCCATGAAAGCAATCCCCTTACAACACCTGCCAACCTTCCATGGAATGATTTCAGAGGATCCTGACGAATTTCTATTCGAATTCGATGTCCTATGTAGGGGATATGACTACACCTCCGAACCCCAAAAATTAAAACTATTCCCCTCTACCTTGAAGGGAGTAGCCCTACACTGGTTCATGGGATTGGGAGGTGTAACCATCAATTCATGGGATCAGATGAAACAATCCTTCTTGTTAAAATATTAGGATTATTGCAGAACCAGAGACCTAAAAGATGAAATCTTTTAAATGATTGCATAAGAAAATGAATCATTAGAAGAATATGTTGAAATATTTCAGTATAATTTGCAAAGATCACCCTATGGTACATTACCAGGTCTAGTACTCAAAGAAACTTTGATCAAAGGTATGAAAGATGAGTGGGTAGAAACATTGAATCTAATGGGGAAAGGTGACATTTATCAGGAAACTTATGAAGACATTGTTCCATTGTGTATCAAGTGCTCACGAGGAAGTACACGGACCAGATCAGGACTGCGGACATCCCTCACAAGAAATAACAATATCTCTAGCAGGGGCCTTACACGATCTAAAGTTGGTAATCTCCTAGAAAATTCTAAAACAGATATTTTGAGCACTCTAGCTACACAATTGGATGTATTGCAAGCCAAACAAAAAAAGGTAGAGGTAGAGAAAACCTTGGCTATATTTTTCCATAAGTGTAGAAAGAAACACAGTCCAAGAGAATGCCCCTTGGATATAGTGTGGGTCTATTCTATTTGTGCCAAGGATCATGACACAAAAGATTGCCCATCACTCCCTAGATTGAAAGTTGTGTTCAAAGAGGTAGAAGAGGAAACAAAACCATTATATATGATGGCTCAGCGCTGTCAGTGGCAGTCCTGACCTCAAAATACATTTCAAAACCCTTCCTCTTTCTTTCCTAGATAGTACAATCAACAACAGAATCCTGGACAGTACAATCAATAGCAGAATGTTGGTAGCACATGGCAGGGCCAGCCATTTACTAATCAGAACTGGCAGCCCCAGCAATACCCACTTCCACAAACACCAACTACCAAAATCAACCAACTACAAGTTCCAATTGGCCAAATTCACAATACCCCACCTCATCCTAGAAAAATTTGAATAATACCTACCCTCCACAATGGCCTAACTCAACTGCCCAAAACCCAAATTGGAACCAGAACTGGCAGCGCCCCATGGGGACGAATAATCAACCTATGGGGATGACTTCTCAAACCCAACCTCCATTACAACCTCCACTCCCATTTCCCCAATCACAATTGCGCCCTTAATTACCTGCCCAACCCCACCCAAATCCCAATAATAGACCAGCTTATCTTGTTCAGATTATGAAAAATGGAGAAGGGGAAATCAATTCAGTAGGGTGCAATGAAATTCGGTTAAGATCAGGGCGCATCATCTCTCCCGAACAAAATGACATTCCCCAAGAACAGGGGAATGGAAAACAACCAGCAACAACACCATCGACTGTGATAATAATAGAAGAAATCAGGCAGGGGTGGGACACAGTCGAATCACAAGACTCTGATAAGGATACAATTCTCTCCCCTCTGTTCCCCGAAAGACTAATGTTAGTGAAACCAACCGTATATCCTGATTTCGACATTGTAGGGGAACTCAGGAATTTATACATCAAAATTCCACTCCTGCAAGCCCTGCAATATATACCGATCTACGCAAAGACAATCAAGGAGCTATGTGGGAGAAACCCATAAGAAAAATAAAAAATTCATCATCAACAGTTCATGTAGTGGGAGCCTTATCTGATCTAATTTTGGGTAGAGAAACACCAGCTAAATATGTTGATCCAGGGAACCCCATAGTAACAGTATAGATTCAAGGCTATTCCTTTCCAAATACCTTAGTCGATTTGGGGGCGGCCATCAACATTCTAACTATGAAAACCTACAACGCCCTAGGATTTCACTCTTTCAACCCAACCCCGATTATGTTGCAATTGGTTGATCGATTACTAGTCAAACCAATCGGCACACTACATGATATAGCCATTTTAGTTGATTCCTGGGAATATCCCATAGATTTTGTCATCATCAACACAAAAAGAGGACTTGAAGGGCATCCACTAATATTGGTCAGACCGTGGCTCGCAACAGCTGATGCGTACATAAGCTGTCGATCGAGTACAATGACAATTGCAAGAGGAGGTGTTACAAGGAATCTCATCTTATACTCCCTAGCCAAACCCAGTCTAATGACCGTATATCCACAATTGTCATCTCCACGATATCCAGATAAGAATCTACGTGCCCCACTCAAGATGGAAGCCCTCAAGCACAAGAATCAACTAGAGGATGATGTAATCAGTGGGTTTCTTAACAACCCAACCGTTGTAAGTAACACAACATGCCAGATGCTCCAAGCTGTTCTAGACTGTGAAGCACAGGGAGACCCCCTGAAAGATTTAATGGAACAACAAATTCCGACTACCGCTGTCCACAACAACAAACCCATTGAGATCACACTAGGGAAGTCTCTGAACATTAATTCCAACCTAGAAGAACAACAACAACAAAAGCTAATCCAAACCCTCTCTAAATACCATCAAGCTTTTGCCTGGGAGTACTCTGTTATGAAAGGTATTGACCCAAAACTCTGCACGCACCACATTTATATTGATAGACTCCCGATCTATCCGACAACCGCAAAGAATACTGAATCCCCACCTCAGAGATATTGTTAAAGAAGAGCTACAAAAGCTGTTGGATGCAGATTTTATATACCCTATCTCACATAGTCGATGGGTTTCCCTATTAGTCATCATCCCAAGGAAAAACAGGAAGTGGTGAATCTGCGTTGATTACAAGGAACTAAACAAAGCTACTCAAAAATATCATTTTCCATTACCTTTCATCGATCAGGTCCTGGATACCTTGGTAGGGAAGAAATTCTTCTCTTTCCTAGATGGTTTTAGCAGCTACAATCAAATCTAGATTACCCCAGAAGATCAGGATAAAACGACATTCACATGTCCTTGGGTACCTTTTCCTACAAAGTATTTCCCTTTAGACTTTGTAATGCTCCAACTACATTCCAAAGGGCCATTCTGAGCATATTCAGTGATTTTATTAGTGAAGGGCTCGAATTCTACATGGATGGTTTTACTCTATATGGAGATGATTTCGATCAAGCCTTGGATAATCTAGAGAAGGTATTAAACGGTGCATCGCTACCAGGTTATGCTTAAGCCACGAAAAATGTCACATGATGATGACAGAAGGTGTGGTATTAGGGCATTACATTTCTGCAAATGGAATTAGAGTAAATCCAACAAAAATTGAGGTAATACTTAATCTACCTAATCCACACACACAAACTAAGGTACATAGTTTTCTTGGTGCTTCAGGATATTATCACAGATTTATGCCAATTTTTTCAAAAATTGTTGCACCCCTACATGCTTTAACTGGTAATGTAGAATTCAAATGGTCTGACAAATGTGACGTGGCTTTTGCAGGGCTCAAGAAATTGATCTCAACAACACTAGTATTGAGAGGGACAAATTGGGAGATACCATTTCAGATCTCAAACAATGCCTCAAACATTGCCATAGGCATTGTTCTGGGACAGGAATAAGAAAAGAAGCCCGACACCATTTATTTCATTAGCAAGAATCTAACTCCAATCAAACTTAATTATACAGTAACAGAGAAAGAGTTCTTAGTTGTTATACATGCCATCAATAAATTTCATCATTATATAATAAGCTATCGAGTTACCCTGTATACTGATCATTCTTCCATTAGATATCTAGATAATAAACCAATTACTAATGGACGGGTCACTCAATGGTTGTTATTATTGCAGGAATTTGATATCACCATCAAAGATCGACCTGGGAGAGAAAATCTTGTCGCAGACTTCCTGTCCTAATTCCCAAAAATATATGACTCATTAACAACTGAGGATCAATTCTCGGATGAGCATCTGTTTGTTGTCGACACAAAACCACCTTGGTACGCTGATGTAGCAAACTATCTAGCAGCAGGAATATTACTGACACATTTATCATCCAGGGAAAGATGATTGAACGTCCAACGTAGCGCACGATTTACTTGGATTAGTGGATATATTTTCCACACAGGAGCTGATCTCCAGATCCGACGATGCGTACGAGAGGACAAAATCTATGACATACTGAAAGAAGGACATGACAAGCCCTGTGGGGGGAATTTTGCAGACTGCAGAACTGGACACAAAATCGTACAGATGGGCTATTATTGGCCCTCAATATTTAGAGATGCTAAGAAATATGTACATACATGCGACAGCTACCAGTGGATGGGGAAACCAGGTCAGGCTGATGAAATGCCCTTGAAAACACAACTAGTCATAGAACCATTTGAAATATGGGTGTTAGACTTCGTCGACCCCTTTAATCCAAAGTCAAATCAAAAGGCCTATATTCTCATTGCAATGGATTACATGACCAAATGGGTAGAGGCGGAAGCTTTACCAAATGCAACAGAAGAAGTAGTCATCAAATTCCTTTTCAAATTGTTTGTGCAGTATGGACTACCTAGAGAAATAATTACTGATGGAGGGTCACAATTTATAGGCCGTAGAATCACCACCACTCTGGAAAGCTATCACATTAAGCACAGAGTTACTTCTCCATACCACCCACAGGAAAACGGGAAAGTAGAAAGCACTAATAAGGTCCTAGAGGAAATTCTGACAAAGACTGTCTCAACAAACCGACAAAATTGGGCTACGAAACTCCCAAATGCCTTTTGGGCTTATCGTACAACCTAGTGCAACACCACTGGCTACTCTCCTTACCATCTAGTCTATGGTAAAGAACCCATCTTCCCAATCAAATTCGAGATCAAAACCCTAAGGATGGCCTAGGAAATCGGACTAAATCTTACAAAAGCACATAAACGACGCCTTCAACAACTCAGCGAATTGGATGAAGCACATTTGTCTGCTGTAGAGTGCACATCTTTCATTTAGCAGCGGAGAGAAACCTGGCATGACAAGCATATCAAGAAAAAATCATTCAAGAAAGGCGACTGGGCGCTTCTTTATGATTCTAGATTTTAGGACTTCCCTGGGAAATTACAAACACGATGGCTAGGGCCATATGAAATTAACAGAGTCCATGATAATGGCACGGTTACCTTGAACACCATCGATGGGTCTGGATCACCCTTTCTGGTCAATGGACACTAACTATGAATTTACCATCAGCCACCTTAAAAAGATTCTTTCTATCAAGAGGTAAACAAAGACATTATTGTGCAGATTTTGGCTGGCTAGGAAGGTAACCCAGCCACCCCAATCCCATGAAAGATGTATTCTGTGTATACTGTACATAAACTGTACATAGTTTTCCAACTAAGTGGTTAGTTTTTCTTTATTTTATGAAAAGTCATCTAGGAAATAAGAATCAGGACAGATAACTGCAATTAGCACCTTCTTCTGTTCCTTACTCCCATTTTGTTTTATCACACGAACTCTATCTTTTACATATCCACAACTGCTAATCCTTTTTCGCGCAACTATTGTTACTTTTTGAATGGAACAACTGTTGTTCCTTTTCACGCAACTGTTGTTCCTTTTCGTGCAACTACTATTCTTTTTCGCATGTCTGTTGTTCCTTTATGAATGGAACAAATGTTGTTCCTTTTTCGCGCGTCTGCTGTTCCTTTGTGAGCGAAACAACTGTTGTTCCTTTTTCGCGTGTTTGTTGTTCCTTTGTGAACGAAACAATTGTTGTTCCTTTTTCGCGTGTCTATTGTTCCTTTGTGAATGAAAAAATTGTTGTTCCTTTTTCGCGCAATTGTTGTTCCTTTGTGAACGAAACAATTGTTGTTCCTTTTTTGTGCGTCTGTTGTTCCTTCATGAATGGAACAACAATTGTTCCTTTTTCATGTGCCTGTTGTTCCTTTTCGAACAAAACAATTGTTGTTCCCTTCTTTACTATTCAAATGCTAGTTGTTCCTCCGTAAATGCAGCTTTCATCAATTAATTTTCACCAGCACTATTTTTAATCGTCATTACAACGATCTGTCATTATTTTGTGGATGATCCCTCACACCTTATCAAAAATATTTTGAGGATTAATCTCTCTGAAATATCTTAAACCTTGTTCATAATCGATTACCACCATAAGTTGTTTCTTTCCCTTATATTTACAAATATACCTGAATGATATCCTGCCTCTATATTATAAGAAGACTTTAACAAACTTTTACTTGGCATCTCTATACTTCCTTATACCATTCCTTACTCTTAAGGAGTAGATGAGCCTCCCTAAATAAACAGCAGTTAAAAAAATATATATATATATATACTGTATATATATAATAAAATTTCCCATATGTAAAGAATGGGGTCTCATCACGAGGCCAACCTACCACAATCATGGGACCTAACAGTGAAATTCCCACTATGGCTGCCACACTAGGGCAATGGCCTTTGACACTTTTGGTCAAAGGACAAGAGGGAGTCATCACAAGGCTGGCTTGTTCACTTACGTTACAGTCTAGTGAGTGGCATTATCTCGTTATCGGCTACCAAACCCGGGGATAATGAATTAATGTGGAAAAGGTCCAATTCAATGTTTGGTAAATACAAAATTCTTGGAAAAGGTCAATTCAAATATTTATTAAATACAAAAAAAATACAAATATATGCAATAAGAATCTTTTTTTTTTTTTTCATAAAAGAATAAGGGGTCTCATCATGAGCCAACCTACAATGATCATAGAATACTAACAAAAGTGAAATTCCCACTATGGATACCACACCAGGGTAATGGCCTTTGACACTTTTTTTTCAAAGGAAAAGAGGTCTCATCACGAGCTGGCTTGTTCACTTACGTTACAATCTAGTGAGTGGCATTATAACCATCTGGCTACCAAACCAGGATAATGGTCTTTTGTTAGAAAAAGATGATTTATATGTTTATGAAGGATACAAGCTCATCTATGGGTTAAAAGGAAACCCTGTCGAGGCTATGAATGCTTACGGGCAACAGTGGCTCTGCCTATGGTATGGAAGTTATCTCAAAATACCAAGTTTTTGCATGTCTCTAGATCTCCTATCATATCAGTTATACTCAATCACCAGGAAAAGTAACAATATTATGTTATGTGGATTATTAAAATAAATAAATATAATGAATGGATTTAACTTATTTTCGATTGATTTCTCCATAAATCATTTTTGCACATAGGTTTACTAACCGTATAAATTCCACACATCAAATGACTATCGTTTAAATGATTTTTGGTGGCATGTGTCTTTTTGAAAATTATATTTGATTAGACCTATTGGCGGCAACGACACAATCATTACCTTTTATCTAAAAGTACCTGCACTCATGGCTTCCACCTACACTAACAGTCAAGGAATACCTCTACATTAATGAGGGGGATGCTCGGCACACTTCCCGACTAGCCATAATGATTGCAATTAATACAAAACCCACATCTTTATACAATTGCCATCGTTGATATTTTCCATTTCTAGCATCTGTTTTTCCAAAGATGGTCTAACCAAATTCGTAAACATGAAGGATAATTGTTCTTTATTCTCACATAAATATGGGTGGAAAAAGTGTGTGCAGAGAGACGACATTACTCCGGGTTATAGAACAGGCGAGAGAAATCCTACATCGCCTAGGGTGGATCGAATACTTCAACCGTTTGCAAGGGGATGACACAAATATCACACTGGAATTATTTCAAAACCTTCAAGGAGAAATATCTATGGTGTAGGGTATACGAATACCAGTTACCTCGGAAATCATAGCAGAGGTCACAGGCCTCTCTAACACAGGTAGTCAATGGACAGGGAAATACACAAAGTTGAAAGACGTTGTGGAATCCTTCATAGAACCTGGAGAGGAATTGGACAAAAAAGGAAAGGGACTAAATCCTAACACCCTCAGTGAACCATGGAAGGAATTGGCGGGGATAGTTCAGTGCTACATCACCTGCGATGGATGGTATGACGTAATTCATCCACGCCATCTTAAATTGTTGGCAGCTTTGAAGCAATGATTAGTAATTAGCCTCCCTTTCTTCCTAGATACTGTATTACATGAAGTCGCTCTAAGGAAACAAAAGTCCAAAGATCCTGTTACTGTTATTATCCATCACAAGCTAGTTAAATTCATAGTGGATAAAGCACTGAGTCAAACTCAGTTGACTTGGGAAAATTTGATTGAGGGAAATAGACCTCCACAATTGGAGAAAGCGACCATCACCCAAAGGGGAATTCCACCACCTCAAATTGAGGTTGAACCAGAACCTTCCCAAATCAGTGAAGGCAATAATTCACCACCTCAGATTGAAGTTGAACCAGAACCTGCTCAAACCATTGAGGGAAATATTTCACCACCTCAGACTGAAATTGAAGAAAAACCTGCTCAAATCATTGAGGCCAGCAGACCTCCACAACTGGAGTAGGTGACTACCACCCAAAGAGAAACTCCAGTGCCCCAAACTGAAGTTGAAGTAGACTCTGCTCAAATTACTGAGGCCTAGACCTCATAGACATAGGAAATAAAAAAAAGAAAGAAGAGAATGGTGGTTGCTCTTAGATCCCCCCCTAGGACAAGGAAGAGAAGCAAACAAATTAGGGAAATAACTGAAGCAGTTCAGGATGCAACAGAGCACCCTGAAGAACCTCAGAATTTCATGGAACAACCTTTACAGAAAAAATATTCAATACATTGACCAAACAGGGCAGACAACACAAAAATATAATCAGGGAGACACCCCACCTACATTAAAGCACATGGAAAAACACTTTTTTAAGAGTTATGAGATATAAATGGCTCAAGTTCTAGGGAACTTAGGAACCTCAACTGACAGAGATGACACAGCATAGGAGGAATTTATTTTTGAAGAAAGAAACCCCCTTGAATAGACAGATCACTTGGAATAAACAGAGGGACAACCATCTACTGAACAAAATGAACAAGACCTCGAGATCCCCCATAGACAGAGATCAAAAGAAGCCATGGTTTCAGGAGACCCGGTGAACCAACTTTTTCTCCCTATAGTATAACTGGTTTACATGAAAGACTCTAGCTTGCATGAGGACATGCAAGAAGGTAAGCTGGGGGGTATGTTGGGTTATGAAAAAGGTACAAATATCTTCTTTTTGTCCACAGTTTATGATATCATTATGAGTGACTCTTCAATTAATTAGGAATAAATAGGAAAGAACATGATTAATATGTCTCTTAGAGTTGTTATTTAGGTTTTATTAAATAGATTCTAAATTACGATTGGAATGGTTTGATTTTGTTACAGAATTGGATAAATAACTGTCAAAGATAACCAAAGAGATTTTGGCTATGTGCAAGCCATTGGAGATTGAATACTTTTTAGGTGCAAAGCAGTTTGAAGATAATACATTTGCTATATTGTAATTTTATAATAGTAAAGCAATCCTGAGGATCTTTCGATCCTCAGGATAGCTTGATTTACCCAAACTATTGTAATATATAAGAGGGTAATAGATCCAGAAAAACAAAGAAGAAAAACCGCATTTAAAGTATTCAGATTCAGAATTTCCCTGCGCGAGCAGTTGTTGTAAATGTTTAACCAGTTATGGAATCAATGAAAGTTTTGAGTGTTTTTATCATCCCTGCATTCTGAGTTTCTCATAGCAGTACTTCTGAAGACCAAGGGCATAGTCTGAAGAAGCTACTGTCTCATTCTGTAATTATATCAGTTCAGAGTTTGATTTCTATTTCGTGATTCAGATCTCTTTTAATTGCATGAGCGTATCAATGAATTGATGATTGTTTGCAGAAGACAAGAATTTCCTTAAGGATTCATGATTTCTGTTATGATTTCCATTTCTGAAGATTGTTGCTTGACAGTTCCTCACATTTTCATCTGCGTTGTTCCTTTGCTTTAGATTTACAATTGTTGTTCCTTTCAATTCAAGTTACATTAGTTGTTCCTTTCAGTTAAGATTACGATAGTTGTTCCTTTCTGTTAAAGTTACATTAACTGTCCATTTTGATTAGAATACAGTTGTTATTTCTTTCCATAGAATAATTTACTATGTCCTTTCCAATAATTAGAATTCATGATTGATAGATTAAATCTGCAAGTCCTTTCTTAGATTCAATTACTGCTTTATATTTAAGTGAATTCAATTAGATTAATTAGTTCCTTTCATTTTATAGCATCTTAGTGATCAAACTTCAATTTCAGTTAGTTCTTAGAATCTTTGGTGAACGTTTGAGGAACTTGATTGTTGATGAACTTAGATATGGTTTAGCTACACGATTTTAGGCTACCTACATAAAATTTGTCGATATTATTGAGATAAAAGATGAATCCTTGGGTTGATAAATTAATGTTAAACTAAGGTTGTTTTAGGACATCTTTAGAGCCCAACACATGGCAGACATACATTGGTCCATGTGGCTGCTCGTGTGACACCACTGTTAGAGCTAGGTGGAATTTTACTAGACCAGGTGTCTTCCAGTTGACTTGAATCATCTCGTAGTTCTCGTGTGGTAGGTAATGAATGTGAACATATACTTTTTTCCCAATTAGACCACATACAAATCCATGTGGATGTTAGGATTCCCATGTATAGGCTGCATCACCCTCCTTTCCTGTCGAGACATCTCTAATTAGACGTTGAGTTGTTCTGTGGGTGAGTGGTTTCCAATATTACCTCATCAATATTGCATCCGCAAGTGAGTGGCTTTTTTTGGGTCCTTAATGATGTGAAACCAATGCAACATGGCCACATCGCAAAGGCTAAACTGTGTTCACATCCCTAACTCTCGTTAAAGGAAGGGTAGGTTTTCGAGTTGATATGCATCCCTGACCGTTGATTTTGGTAGTTGGTAGGACCACAATCTCAACTGTCGAACTCATTCACTTCGGTGGAAGGTGTTGGAAAATTTCGTTTATCCCTTGGTATTGGCCTTCGGTTTCTAACACAATCCCTTGTGCTGGTGCATTATCCCCTTTATGTGCATTTAAAACCTTTTGAAGCCCATGTTAAGCAGCTTTTGGCTTATTTATTCCTTTTCTTAAAATTTATCACTATTTAGGTGATGTTTTCCTTCTCTTGTAGGTAAGAAGCAATTCCCCTTTAATCAATGGAAGCATGAAAAGGGGAGAAAATTATCCCTTAGGACATATTTCCCAAATATGTTTTACCCTATACTAACACTACTCATAGTTAGATCTTGGAGTGTGGTTTAATCCTATAGTGGCTACATAAATTGTTGTGGTAATGGCTACTAAGGCACCCCAAAGGGTGGGTTCCTCCACCCTTGTTTCCAAGGATGGTTTTGGGATGATGATGGCATCCATTGTGGATTAGGTGGATACCATTGCTGAGAAGGATACTACATTGAAGAGTTATTCCAATAAGAATTATAATACTGATATTGGTCACGAGTCATACCTTGAGGTCGAGGTTGCCATAGTCACCTCTATGTGATGAGAAATAATTGGTCAACCTCTCCATTTGTATATTGATAAACTACTTTCAGACCAAGTAGAGAGGGGAAACTTCTGGTGGTGTGATCTTGTTCACAAATTCCACAAACTTCAATTTAGCTCAGTGGACACTCCTTAAGTGGGTTCCTTTTTCTACACTTTGGGAAAAATATAGCCAAAGTTTCTTCTTCCTCCTCCTGCTTCTTCTTCAAATGTAATGTTTCTAGTTGAGAACTTACGAAATTGAGTATATCGGTTTTGAAATTCTCTTGCAGATTTCCAATTTCTACATGGGTGATCCCTCTGCCAATGGTCTTGTTGATCCTCATCAACACCGCCATTGGCCCTTTCCCTAGCCATGAGGTCCCTCTAGAATACCTTTGGAATAACTCAAAAATGTCCTCATAATATTGTTGGTATATATCTCCTCCACCAGTGAAGTTCATAAGTTCCATACAATCATCTTCGATCCGTCTTCGCAACATGATTCATTTAGTTTCTACATCCAATTGGATCTATCTCGACCACTGCAAATTATATTTGAAATGTTCTGCATAGTATTCTAGGCTCTCATCCTCCTTCTAAGTCATTCTAAATATTTCTTCCATGCAATCCTTGTCCTTGTACTAGTGTTGGTATTTTCCCCACAACTTCTATAGAGGACATCAAATTTGCAGATTAACACGTCTGGGTCCTTGTTGTCTGTTGCATTGAATTTTGGTAGGGAAGAGGGTGGTATATTCCTCATTTGAGTCACCCATCCTATGTTTCTAATTTTGTATTAAAAGGTGAAAATATCCTCCTTCACATTATGGTTAATTTATTCTGCCATTTATGTTATAACCTACCCGAAATTATCCTCTTGCTTCTCTGGAAATGTAGTGGAAGAAGTAGGACTGAATGGTACTTCAAAAATGTGTCCTTTTTGTTCATTTGTTTTAGAGTTTATACTTCCTTCAAGGAAAAATATCTCTTCCTGGACTAAGGATGTGAAGTCCATAGGATGTATTGAATAAGTTGATTCTACAGTGGAAGATTTCGGTTTTCTTTTGGCTAGAGAGTTGGTTGTAGGTCTCTGATAATTAGGTTTGTTGGACCCTCTCCTTTGTGTGGTTTCCTAACAATGTTAGTTTCTTGGGGGTTTTTGGTAGAGCTACTAAATCATCCTAAAGGATCCATATTTCTTCTCGTGAGTTAACAAGATTCTAAAAGCACACACAATCTAAAGATAAACATGTTAGTTGAAAAAGAAACAATCACACAGGTGGAAAAATAAATGTACTAGAAACAGTAAAGAAAGAATTTGTTCTGTTGAAAGTTCCTCGACAATGACACCAAAAATAATGGGTCTTTTAATTACCTTTCTAATTTCTCGGAATGAAAGTTAGAAATATTGTGCATTTAATTGTCAAACTGAGGGTTTGGATGGAACTTTTGAACTGTCGTGCACTGTGTGTGAGGACAATTTATTCAAGTATTGTTCTAGCTGTGAAGTTGCAATAATAAATGAAAAAAGTAATAATCACAAGATATGAGTCTTCGAACACTTCTGACAAGTTCACCAATGCTAGGAATGAAAGAAACTAGTTTGACCACAAGCAAAAAAACCTAATTCAACTAGCCTAGAAGAAATATATTTTTACCCCAATTGAATGTAATTGAAATGAAAGAAAACTAATCTAATTCAAACGACCTGGAAGCAATATTTTGTTACCCTTTTTGAATGTCTAACTACTTTTGCTAAAACTATGAGAGATAGAAAAGAACTAATTCTTGCAAGGAAAATAAAAGACTAATGGTGACTCTGCCATTCAGGTCTTCCAAACCTCAACCCTGCAATAATGAAAATTGAATTCTACATGAAGTTCAAGCAATTTAATTAGGATATGTCTCTATTCAAGCTTTTGTGAATACCAAAAACAACACAACTTCAAAAATTGATGAAATGGGAATATGCCTTATTGTAACATAGTATTAATTATGAAACTGGAGAGTTTAAATGACAATCACACACATAATTAAATAAAGCAACTGGAAAATCTTACCAAATCTATCCTAAAATAAAAAATTTCCAGGCTAAGGAGGGGGGCCTACCTCCTTAGAACTTAAATATTCATCCACACAAGAAAAGAGTCATGCAGGAACAAACACTGTATTTTTATTGAATAGTTAACATAATATTAGACTTACAATAACATTTTTTCTCCATTTTTTATACATTCTCCCATTTTCTTATCTTGGCAAATGGTTGAGTACAATCATGAGTATCAAGGATCCTTAGGATTTTCTCAATTTTGTTTCCAATAGCTCGACTAAGATGGGAAAAAATACAAATCACGGCTTGTCATTCACATCGGTTGATCAACGAGTTGACAGAAGGAATAGAAGTAGTTGTGGTCAACTAATGTAATCCATCTGTCTCAAACTAATGACCTTAGTTGCATCATTGTCCTGTCTCCAAATCGGTGCACCCTGCCACTCAATCTATTAACAACAGTCAATGTACTAGCCACAACATCCAGTGTTGTCACAACTAGTGTAACAGTAGCAAGGATCGATGGTGTACCGACGTCATGGTGGTGGTTTAACATAAACAATCAATCGTGAGTGTTACAACAATGGTCAGGGACAATTGTTGTAGCAATGACCTACAGTGGGTGTTGTAGCAACGACTTGGTAGGTATTGCAACAACAACTTGGTAGGCATTGCAACAACATGATTGATA
>SNQJ01S0040360.1:8733-22179 GCA_010110895.2 Picea sitchensis
TACGATCAATGGTCACAATCACTTCGAAGTATTCTTCGATGGATCCAATGGTGGAGATAACTCTTCGGAGTTTCACTCGTCGGAGTTTTCCAACATCCTTTTTCCAGAGTGCTATGATGTCTACGTGCTCCGACCATCGGTCATGATCCTATGATGCCGACTCTGATCAACGACCACTATCACTCCTCGGAGCCTTTCCATCAGAGTACCATATCCCAAGCTACTATGATGTCTCTACTTCGATCAACTACTCATATCGTTCGACGTCCATCCTGATGGATCCAATGGTTGACAATGGTCGTGATCCTCAGTAAGCCCTCGAACGTGAGGAACTCTAACCAACAACTAGAATTACTTCACTATACCAAAATCGGCCGTTGTAATTATTTCGGGGAAAGACACATGATTTCATAGTTTTAACATTCCGCTTCAAGGCTTAGCTAAATTCGAGTCCTCAGATAATTTCTAAGGCTTAGCAAGCCTTCAAGATTATCTGCAATCCTTCTCTACCATATAAGGTATTTCTCATCACCACATGAGTAATGATTCACTCCCTATGAGCTATCCATACCCAGACCAGGGCATTCTCATCCAGTGTTGGCTATGATACAACTAGTTTTCTAGTTATGTAACCATTGAATTAAATGGAAACTATGCATATGAACAAAAAATTATAGAATCCCAATGACATATTCCCTAGTATCATTTCCACAACCAATACCCTTGGAAAGAGCACACAAATATTTGTATAAACTCTGCGTGCATACATAATGTACAGTTCCAAAAGATTCTAGCAGCACATACACAAGTATAGCTACCACAACAAATGCTACTATCTATAACATATAATTACCATTTCTAAACAATTCTCACAACAATTATTCAAGGATAATTACAATAGTGAAAACCCATGACAACAATAACATAATTACAACTTGTATGTCATTCTAATAAAAGATATATGGAAGCATAATTATATTAGCAATTACCCATAATTGGAGTACAAAATTACACACACAATAATTAAGTAAAATACTCAGATAAAGCAGTTATCTTTATGGAAGATCACCAACTACGTGTAGACCTTTAAATTTTCTCCCAACCATAGACTCCCTTTCCCACAAACTGACAGCAGGTCACCCCCGAGATGGGCTTAAAATCCACTTGGGAAAAAAAAAATTCTTATCCAAGGCTGAGTTTGCTAACAACATTAATACTCAGATTTAAGTTCCAACTCTAGCCAACTATAATGTCTAATTTCCCCACATGATTTTCCCACCTAGAAAGTATGCCCCATCGACTGCCCCACTTCCATCCTTGGATTTAGCAACAAGATGGAAAATAAGTCTCTGATCTTTGTATCTGCAATTGGAACCTTGGGAAATCAATTCCTAGAAGTTATCTCACATGGAGAGAATGCTTACGGGCCTGACAACCTATCTTTTTCGACAACACTTCTCCCACCTTGAAGGAAGGCTTACGTTCCTGACAACCCGCCTCGTCAACTGCCCACGGGCATGACAACCTGCCTCTTCAGTTCCAATTCACCAGAAAATGCTCCCAGGCTATCCAAACATAGGTATGCTATGGATGGCTCCTTCAATGTGAGTGTCCCCCAAAATGGAAAAATGGAATCATTGAATCATGGGGAAAATGAACTAAACTTTTCCATTTTAGTTGCATGTTCATGAGATGCCACCTGTCATCTTAAAAACTCCCTTTGAACCACTTGGTGATTCATCCCCTTCCTTTTGAAACTTAGGATAAATTGATGTATCCCATAAGTTAAGTTTTCTATCAAATATGATTAAATATTCTCTTGGATTAAGCCCCCTAACCTAAGAATATTAGCCTCCTTTCCCACTCTAGTGGAGTTTAGTGCCCTTAATCTTTTGTTGGGATGGTCTACAACAATGGTGTAATTTTATTAGTATTCGAGTGATTACATAATACATAGGATATGCCCACAAGCCTTTTAGCATCTTCCTCCCCAACGTAATAACCATGTAGGAACTCTGGCCTCAAAGTACATATAAAAAGGCACTCTGACCCAAAAATATGATGGCTCACCATCCTATAGGCACAATTACAACTAGGGTCAATATGGGGATATTACACCTAGGATTTACTAAATCACCATATGAGCAAGCTCTAGTTTGGCATGAACCGAGACAACACCTTCATGTGGCCTCTTGGTACAATGGATGATGAGTTCCATACCCCTCCACTACCGTACTACCTCACAAATAAAATGCTTGACAAAGAGGTATGTTCCTGGCCTAGAGTCCTAAAAGAGCATAAGCGATCCATAGTCTCTTATCAATTTCCTGCTCTTTCACAATGAGAGACACCAGTATTATCAGACATTCTAGGCTCCAACACCACTGCTGCTCAGAAAAAACCACTCTCACCATCAGATTCAGATGAAGAAGCAGAAGTAGAGGTTTTTCCCCATCCTAGGAAACCACCCTCTCTCAATATCCCATGTGACACCACTATTTCAGGTAAGGACTTGCGTGAGGATGTTACTGTTGCCTTATATCCTAAGAAGCAACACATTGATTCTCCTTCCAAAGGCACCACCATGCCCATTTTCACTTATGTTATTTCCATTTCCTCCCAGCCACCTCCAACTCGTACCACCACACCTACTCCATCCTCCTTCCCCATTGTCATCATTGACAACCCCCTCGTTATGACCAAGTCCAAACCTATAGTTGAGGAGTCTATGAGACAATTCCCTAGTTATTTCGAATATGCTTTATCATCTGTTCACCCGTCGATGACCCAATCTCCTTTCAATGTTGTTGCAACACAGTCTAGCGACCCCTTCGTTTCGACTTCCGCAACCAAATTTCCCAAGCCGTCTGCTTCTTCCCAATGTCCAAAGGTTTCAACCCTGCTAGATATCCCACACAAAACATAACCTCATTCAAATCTCGAGATAGATCTAGAAGTCCATGATCAAATGGGTCAGGATTCATATAACGATGATATGGATATGCTAGAGGACACTCAGTCTATTCCCAACATGAGTTTTGTAAAAGACCACGTGGCACCCCTTTTGCATGATCCACAACATTGGTGTTCCATCCTAGAACTCTTCCTGGAATGCATTGATGTGATCAACATTGTGCCCCCGAATGTCTAAGACAAAGTTTCCTGTAGCCCCTGCGATATGTCGGCTATTCCCGATAGTGTCGAGACCCCTAGCAGGTTGGAACACTTTGTTTCCAGTGGCCAACCACTTGCATCATGGTTTCCTATGCCTCCATCGTCTACTAGTGGAGAGATCGATGCTTGGCCTACATCATAGTTGCTGGCCTTCTTGAGGGATTCCACCAATCAACTAGAACATAGAATCACTGCAGTTGAGCGCACAAACAAGGAGCTCCAACAACAAACACAAAAACTACAAGATGTCACCTTTGTCGCCACTTTTGCTGCAGAATTTGAGCATGGATTGTGTGTGCAAGATGAATCCATTGTTGTGGCTATGTCAAAAAAAATTGCTCAAGTCTGACCCTCTTTTCAATAGGTTGTTCTTGAACTTCCACAAGACATCACTCTAGTTGTGCCTTCACAGCGAGTTGAGATAATTGTTGGTTCTTGGTCACAATTGGTTGCAAAGACTGATACCCTGCAACAGGAGCTAATTGCGATCAAATTAAAGGAAAATGATCATCCCCAACATATGCTATGGAAGATTACACAAGAAGTTGCAGAGGGTAACATCATCAGGTCCTCTCTTCATGCTTAAGCCGAGGAGTGTCAACGACTCTTTGATTTGGTCAATGACTAGGTCGGCCTGCTGGTATGTTGTATTCATCCCATTGAAGAATTGCGCACTCATATTAACATGATGAATGCGAAATCCTAGGCCATCACTGACCCAACGGAGCAGGTCGCCAAGTTTGCAGAAATCCAAGTTGCAGATGAAATACTTGACACACTAGATGAGTTTACTAAGAAGGAGATTCAAACCTTCCGACCTACCGTGCATGATGAGTATGTCTAGATGCAACAAATTGACTCCATTTTTTATACCAAATGGAGTACTCTATTGGTTACTGAACCAAAGGAGTCTGATGTGACTCTCGTTGAGGAATTTGTTGTGGGAGCCTCAATTTTGGAAAGAAAAAGTCATGACTGAGTTGAGCACTATGACCATTTTCATGAGCAAGTTCTCACCATTGTACTAGAGTTGGGCCCTCTGTTTGTAGAAGGTCAAGGCAACGAGTCAATAGGTTGACTCAAGATGAGTCAAAGGTTTTGGTTGGGGCCTATTGGGCCCTCCATTTTTGAAATGAACCTAATTTTGTGGAAAGGCAAGAGTTTTGCGGGAAAGTGTAACAACCCAGTGAAAGATTAGAAGTAGAGGAGAACAACTAGGATAAGCGGAAATATAACTGCAAGTGTGCCAACAATGAAAACAAAGTATGCACCAGTTGGATGAGAAAGTGGAAAGAGCTAGAAGCTTCGAGCACATGCAAGGAGAAAGCGAAAAAATAAATGGAAGTAGAATCAAGAAAAGATAACAACAGAATCAAGAAGTCAAGAAGTGCCCGGGGGGAAACTAGAAACATGGGAATATGTAATGGGAAAGGGTTGGTTGGAAGTTATTCATATCATGCACTGTTAGATTTGTGTTGCTAGTATTATTGTTGTTTCCCTCTATTATCAATCTATCACCAATGTTGTTATTGTGTTTGGTGGGATAAACTATTGTAATGGGTTTTGTGGGAATAACTATGCTTGTGCAATAACGATAGAGTCTATAGAGAGTACTGGAACATGGAGTGTGATGTATAAGCTATGATAAGAAGGATGTACTCACGAGATCATGACTTTTGAGATATTGATAATATAAGAGATCATTTGGGCCCTAAAATTTTGGTTATGATGTGCATGACTCTGTATTTTATTCATTGTGCAATTACTTTTGTACTATGTACTTGGTATTTAACCAGTATCTCTAATGTATGGAATTGTTTGTATGATTCTCAAGCTGGTTAATTTGATGTTTATGTTGATTTAGACAATTGGTAATATAATTCTTTATATGTTAAAGCATGAATCTGCATTATGTTGCGTCGGACCTGGTGATGCATCCTATTTGATTCACTTCACCTCACACAAGTCTCAGTTGCACTTCAGATGATACCTCCTTCCATTGTGGAAGGTTGAATATGCCAGTGCTACTAGAATACAACAATATCTTTGTTGGTAATCTCCGAGAACCTTGGTCTCCAATTTTGCACCAACAACACCCTTCTTTTTCAAAGAAGTGATTGGGTGTGCAATCTTTGAAAATACTTCAATAAACCTCATGTAATAACTTGCAAGTCCCATGAATGATCTAACCTCTGAAATATTCCTTGGTGTTGGCCACTCTTTAATTTCCTTAATCTTTTCTGGGTCCACTATTATGCCCTCCTTTGATATATTGTGGCCCAAATGATGGATATTCTTTTGATAAAATGAGCACTTGATCAAATTTTCATATAGTTGATGCTCCCTTAATACTAGTAGCACCATCCTCAAGTGTTTCTCATGATCTTCTTCTGATTTTGAGTAGATGAGAATATCATCTAAGAAAACAATCACAAACTTGTCCAAATACTCTCTAAACACTCCATTCATCAAACACAAGAATACAACGGGTGCATTTGACAACCCAAATGGCACCACTTCAAACTCATAATGCCCATACCTTGTTCTAAATGTTGTCTCACTAATATCTTCTTCTTTAATTATCACCTGATGGTAGCCTAACCTTAGGTCAATCTTGGAAAATATATTTTCATCTTTCAACTGATCAAAAGGATTATCTATCCTCGGCAAAGGATACTTTTTCTTTATGGTAATCTTATTAAAATTTCATAAATCAATGCACATCCTTAAGTTTCCATCCTTCTTCTTCACAAAGATCACTAGGGCACCCCTAGGTGACGCACTCGGGCGTATGTACCCCCTTTTTAAAAGTTCTTTAAGCTACATTTGCAGTTCATTTAGATTTGGTGTGCTCATTCTATAGGGAGTCTTAGACTTTGGGGGAGTTTCATGCACCAAATCAATGTAGAAATCAATGTCTCTCTTTGGTGAAAACCCTAGTATCTCCCTGAATACATTCTCACATTCTTTCAATATTGGGTGGTCTTCAACACTTGGCACTTTATCCTTGGTTGCCTCTTCCATGTGTGTTGTATATATTTTACATCCTTTCCTAAAGCTTATTTTAAGGTACATGGATGAAATTTATTTTACTAATACTAGCCTTGGAATACCATGAAATATTCTCAAGTTCCCTTCCTCATTAAGGCATGTCAAAGTCTTGTTGTAGAAATCTAGGATAGCATGGTGCTTATCCAATCAATCCATACAAATCAAGAATTCATATGAACCAAGTGATATGATTTTCAAATCTACTTTAGTGCTAACTCCATTCATGTCCACTAAGAAATATCTGACAAGCTCATTGATTCTTCTCTTGGTTCAAGTGGCTAGTTAAACCAACNAATCCATACAAATCAAGAATTCATATGAACCAAGTGATATGATTTTCAAATCTACTTTAGTGCTAACTCCATTCATGTCCACTAAGAAATATCTGACAAGCTCATTGATTCTTCTCTTGGTTCAAGTGGCTAGTTAAACCAACTAAGACTTCTCATGCTTACAATTATTGAACTTAAATATTTCAACCAAACCAGGATCAATGTATCTATGACTAGGTATAGAATCAATCAAAATATCTATGGGATGATTATCAATATTACGTTCCACTTATTTCATGTGGGATTAATAGTATGCTTTCATGTTGTCGAAGGTTGCAAAGATCCTTGGCATGCTCATGCCCATGTCTTCCACTATATCAACTTCTTGGGTATTATGAACATGCCTCATTCTCTCTCCTTTGTGAGGACAATCCTTATACATGTGATCTCCCTCATATCCCCAACATTTTATGATTGTTGTCTTGGCCTTTTCCCCAAAGACTTTATCATACTAGGCTTGTTTTGTGCTAGTTGTCCTTGTTAACTAATTCTAAAAAATGGTGGATTATACCCTTTCTTTATTTTCTCCATATTTCCTTTCTTCTTGTCATCCCAACCCTTTTGGAAATATGATCTTCCCTTATTCTTCTCATACAAATATTTATCCTTTCTTATGGCTTATTCCGAGGTCTTAAGATCATCAAAATGAATTTGTCACTGTATAAATATATGAATTTTCACCTTCTCATCCTTAATGAAACCCACATATCTCAAAAGTTCTAAAAACTTATTTTCATACTCTTCCACGGTCATGTTCCCAAGATTGAGTTCAAATAACTCTTGAATCTTCTTATGATAGTAATGTTATGTCAAGTATTGTTGCTAAAAGTACTTCTTTAATTACTTCCAAGAGACTCTTTTCTCATCAAAATGCTTGAACTTCTTCAGGTTATCCCACCACATGGATGTCTTTCCTTGAAGATGGTAGATGACAATTCTTGCTTCAAGGTTTTAGGAGCAATTATGAAGCTAGAAATATTTCCTCATGCTCAATAACCATGCTTCAACATCCTCACATTTTCTGTGCTCTCCATCAAATGTTGGTGGTTTGAGATTTCTGAGTTCTCCTTACAAAAAATCAAACTTAGACATTCTCCTTTGATGCTTGGAAAGAAATATACTTGGGCTACTTTCTAAATTTGAGAATGCATATTCTCTCCTAGATGAATGTCTAGGTGAATGATAATTCATACTAACACTTCTTTAATGGCTTGATCCTTTGTGATCAACCCTCCTATCATGAGGTTAGTGCTCTAATTTTCCTCTATAATATTTTTAGACTCTATAGCAACCGAGTGTTAATATGGTTCTTCTCTTCTTGTGATATTATCATCCTTTTACTATCATCCCTATAACTATACACTTCCATCCTCAAATTCTTCATAGTTTCAACTAGCTCTACTGGCTCCACTATGCTTCTATTCCCATTGGACCATGTCTCCTCATTGCCTACGCTTTTATTTAGGCCTTTCACCTCTTTTTCATGGCTATAGGATCCATGTATATCCTTTATATCTATGGTCCTCATATTGAACTTGCTCTATTATTCTTGTACACTAACTCTGCAAAATTTGCAAGAAACCGTTACTGTTAGAGTTATGAATAATATTTTTTTTTCATTAATTAGGCTACAAGCCCTTTTCCATCTTAGCTTATAAGGAACACTGATGAACTACTCCAAATTATGAGCCTTTAGTCATAGACTCCTAAATTATATTTCAAATGATTTCTCTCTATCCCATTTCTGAGCTTTGAACTGAAAGTTATGGTTCTTTGAAATCAACAATTTTGCCCCTTTTTGAACTTGTCTCTCTGGTACAATTAATATTAGAGGATACTTTATCCACATGTAGAAGAAAAAATCTCAGGAACCAATTTTTTTTGTATTGAAACATATAGTGTTTCTGATGGTGAACAATTAACAACCTTAATATTTGTGATATAATGCACTAGTCACTTTATGTAGTAATCTGGAAATGCCAACTTTGCACTTTTGCGCTTTTTCCTAGACTTGGAATTTTTAGCCAAATTGGATATCTCCTAAACTGAGCAGTTCTGGAAAAACTTCACTAAGGTAAATTTATATGGTTTGATGAGTAGATAAAATGTAGAGTAGACAATATTTTCCAAACTTGTGATTTGGGGTCACTTTTCCTTCGAAAATCTCAAAAATACACAAAAAGTGGCCCATAATAGTTGATTTTGGATTATTTTGGCATCTTCACTCCACATCTTTTGCAATGAAGCCAAAACACCAAATGGGTATCTTCATGCCTAGTCTTGTTCCATACTTTTCATATTTCACCTGGAACAATGTCTCTATCATTGTACACCATCACATTCTTAAAAAGGTACTAATATTCAATTTCTAGAAAAATAGAGTAGAAATGGCCAATGATCCTCATTGAAATTTTTGTAGTCCTCACTAAAGACCTAACCCCAAATTTTCATTTGATTTGGAGTTAACCTTCTCTTGTTATAGCCAAAACAATATTTTGGCTCCATATTTTTTTATACACCATTATCTTTGCTAATGTGTCGCCCTTGCTGATGTGGATGATACGTTCCTACTGACATGGCATAGGTGTCCACCTGTCAGCAGGTGAGGAAACCATGTCATATGTCTTGCCACCTAGGTGCCACACCATCCTTTAGCCCCTTCCTTTTCCTCTTTATTTCTCTGACTTCTTTCTTTATCTTCATTTCCTTTTACTCTTTCTTCTCTCTACTTTACCAATTCATGGCCCACCTTCACTTTGTATTTTTCCTCCACATGGAATCATCCTAGCCATGGATGAGAGAGGTGTTCCTTCTATGTATCTACCTCCTCCACACAACACACCAACCTTGGTCATTCCAACGATCTTAGATTTGACGACTGACTTTCATTGAGATCAACGATCCATAGTCATTTTAGAACCACAAGTGTTTGAACCATAACTAAGAAAATTAACTTCGAAATATTTGGTAGATGAGATTGATCGAATCTAAAAATGGATATTGATTTTAGAATAAGAATTTATTTAAATTTAGTAATAAAACTTGTCTCCAAAATACTGGACAACGAAGATTCATTTGATCCAACGATCCAAATTTATTTCAAGATCAAATATTCTTGTTCGATAATAAACCAAATTTCCTCCAAAATATCCAATAGAGGAGGATGATTTTGATCAATGTTCCTTGTTCATTTTGGGCTGGGAAACGATCAACTGTTAACAATGCAACTTGCCTCCGAAATATCCAACTATGAGGGTTGATCTGATTTGACGATGGAGATGGATTTCAGGTTGAAAAGAAATAGGAGGTTAACAAACTAACTTTACTCCAAAATATATAACAACTGATGTTCGTCACGATCAATGACTCATATTCATTTCAGGATTGTAAATGCATGATCCTTAATGGAGTAACTTTCCTATATCCAATGATGGAGGATGATCACGATCTATGATCCACATTCATTTCAGGGATATATATACTTCATTGATAACAAGCCTCTTTTCATTCCAAAATTCACCTAGTTATGACACTTTTCCACTTTCATGTTTCGACTCGACTACCACCCGACATCACCCATATGAAAATTCCAAATTTTCTAATTTTGTCAATAATGGGCATTTTCCATAAATTTATGTTTGCCATGAAATTCACAGGCTCTTATCCACAATTAATAATCTTCTTGATTGAATTCAAGCCTAAAATTATCAATTCGACACCTATACCCACTAAATTGACATTTCTAAGCCATTCAAACTTTGAATTTCTCCTAGAATTTGGGGATTTTCCCCAATTTCACAATTTTTTTCCATGGGTGACTCTACAAATTTACAGTCCAGCCCAATAATACCAATTTATAGCTATGGATTAAAATTTTGGGTCTCTGTAACTTAGATGCCACTAAGTTTTACCACATCTAGGAAAATCCAAACCCATAACTTTTGAATTTGAACATTTTCCCCAATATCTTTCCTTGAGGAATTTTGTCAAATAAGAGACAACTTGTAATTTTCTTCATTTCCATCATGGTTCCTATCCCATACAACCCAAGTTTTGTAACCTTAGCTTTAATACCACATTGTAACACACCCTCCTCCAAGTTGTGTGACATTAGTACCAATTTCCACTCCATACACACTATTCATTTCAAGTTTATTTTAACTTGGTTCATATTTTTCATAAATTATCCACTCTAATACCAAATAATAATATGCCCTACACATGATACAATTATGAAATCCAACAACATACAGTTTCATGCATAACCATACAAACATCCCTAAATATAATGTGCATCTTATTCATTAAAACTACAAAATGAATTAAACACATAAATACACATTATACACAACAATAAAATCCCATGTACACATATAACTTATCTTTTATGAAAGAACCAACTGGTTGTAGACCTCAGATGTTCCACCTAACCATAAACATTGTTTTTCTAGTTCTCTCAACAATAGGTCACCCCCAAGTCGGGGCTATGACTCCACCAGGTAAAATCCACTCTCTTTAGGCCAAATAAGGTCTCACAACTAGCATAAATAGTGGTTAGACCAAGGCACCAAACTCCAACAACAATTCCAACCTATAGCCTCTCATTTCCCATCAACCTTCAAAACCCAAATAAGTGTACCCCCTTCTCTGCTCCACAATCCATCAGACTATCCCACTTCCTTTCCAGGGCTCTATCACATTTGACCAGGAAGTCTCAGAGCTTCGTGGCTCCAAGAACTAAAAATTATATAATGGAGTCTCTAGGCACCATTTAGGAATCACATCTAGGAAAAACTATCTTAGAAAATTATCCTTTCAAGGCTCCAACCTTCCCCAAGGAAACCCAAGGAGAATTGTTCACCCAAATCTACCTAGGATTCTTATAGTTCACAAGGAAACAAGGTTACAATCGCTCACCAGTTCACACCCCACATTCCATGGTAACAATGACAACGAATGGACAAGAATGGTCACCTTTTCCACTAATTTCCCACTTTGAGTATGCATGGCCCCTTTTTGAAAAATTGCATGTAGCCACCTTCCCATCACTTACGAACTTAAGATATAATAACATGAAATAAGACTAAGGACTTAGGAATATATTGTTATATTTCCTTTCCTTATCCCCCTTTCCCTCTCATGGAGTCCTAACCCCTCGTACTCACTATCTGAATTGGTCTATAACCATGATGCATTTTTGTTAATATCATGAGTGTGATTACAATGTACAATCCTAATCTCATCAGCCTTTCAGCATATAGTCTCTTTGGCCTGATATCACACATACATACACAGACACTCCGACCCAAAAACCACATTGGCTCACCAACCTATAAAGACCTATGTACATATACACATTTACATTTCGAGGATCAACCTAGGGTATTACATCCAACCATGACACATGCCCTCTCTAGGGGTTCTTTGCCCCCTCGATGGGATATGAGCATTGTTAGGAGGTTTTTTGTACCACAAATGGGTTTGAGGGTCCTGACCATGGTTGAGGAAGGATAAAAAGTGATTTAGTCCTATACGAGATTCTTGGGATCAAGAACTATGAACTAGTGCTCAAAACACCACATGAGACATTTGTATGGGTTTCTTTGTGGTTTGAGTGGGAATATGAGTGTCATTAATATATTTTTCACATCGTAAATGGGTATTGGGTATTTACCATGGTCACAAGAGGAAACAAAGAGCCTTAGTCTTGAAATGAAGCTTCACAATCACAAGTGCCATGAACAAGTCTTTGAAACACACCATATTCCCTATTTAGGGGATCTTTATCTTCTTAGTGGGATATGGTTTCCATTAGGAGTTTTTGTGCACCAAATATGGGTCTTGGGGCCTTGATGATGTCTAAGGATTAAAAGTAATCACCTTAGGTCATATATGAAGCTCTAATGACCAAGCATTGTGAATGCATCCTCAAACTACAACATATGACCTATGTAGGGGATCTTATGCCTTCGAGTTGGAATATGGGTGCTATTGGTAGTTTTTGCATGCCAAGAATGGGTCTTGGGCCTTTACCATGGTTATGGGAGGAAAACAATGTCCTTAGGCCCTAAATGAAGTTTCTTAGTCTCAAGCACCATGAATGAGGCTTCAAACCAACACACATGACCTTTCAAGATAGATATTTGGCCCTTGGGTGGGATATGGACAACATTAGTAGGTTTTATGCATAGTGGATGGGTCTTGGGGCCTTAATATTGTTTAGGGGGGAGAAAACATGGGCCTTAAGCCCTAAATGATACTTCTAAGGNACCTTTCAAGATAGATATTTGGCCCTTGGGTGGGATATGGACAACATTAGTAGGTTTTATGCATAGTGGATGGGTCTTGGGGCCTTAATATTGTTTAGGGGGGAGAAAACATGGGCCTTAAGCCCTAAATGATACTTCTAAGGAACAAGGGCCACGGGCGAGGCCTTAAGAAATCACACATGCATGTATACATGATCTTTGTTATCTTAATGGATTATGGGTGCCATTAATAGATTTTTTTCAAGAGGCATGTGTTTAGGGGCCTTGAACATTGTTGAGGGCGGAAACTAGGCCCTCAAGAAAGAAAGCTTCTATTGTTGAAGATTTTGTTTTGTAAAAGGATGTGAAGTATTTTATTTGGGTGTCTTGAAAGGATGAATGCTTTGTTGGTTGTAAAAGGGACATGTTTGCATTATTTGGAATTTAAATTATTTTGGTAGGATTGATTATTTTCACCTATGTGTTTTTTGGTTTGGCTACTTTGGAAGTAGTTTTGACATGACAGCCCCAATGGTTCAAGTTTCATTACAACAAACTTAATTATTTTGAACCTCTACCAATATCTCACTTTTGACATTTTTTTAAAATAGGCTACACAAATTCATCGCTGATGAGAATGC
>SNQJ01S0040360.1:48180-71328 GCA_010110895.2 Picea sitchensis
AAAATGAGAACTCGTTAAGTTGGTAACTATGTTTATTGTGCATCTCAATTTAAATAGGTCTTCTAGATACAATCATATTGAAATCATTCAAAAATATATCCAAAACTAAACATGCCTTCCATGAAATACCATATATGAAATCCTAAGAGCCTCAATAGGTTGAGAAAATTCCACAGTAAGACATATTAAAATTATGAAAAAGTTGACAAAAGTCTTATAGACCAACCACATTATCTATAGAAAAACAAAATCAAGTTATCTTGGATATAGAAGTAACAATGGCTACCATTGCCTCCTTAATAAGTAGTTGACCCTTAGGTGGTTTTAATCCTACTTTTAATAGGGAATCAACTATATATGGTTTGGTTTCCATCTTCAAAAGGAATGTCTGTGAAGGCTAGCTAGTTCCATACATGTTGTAGATTCCATGGATGTAATGATTTAACTTCACGAAAAAAAAGAAAGGTGTTAAACACACATAAAACACTAGTTATATCTACTTAGCTATTGTAAGATATTGGCATCACTATATATAATAAGAAGGAAGTCATACGAGTCATTCTAAATCAAGAATCTATGTCAAATTATTCATTCCAGATATAGATTTAATCTATTTAAAACTACCAATGATAACATCCAAATAAGAACCTACATGTTGATTACATACTTATACACAAATTATAATCATCAATTTGATTACTACCTTTAACATAGTTCCTATGTGAAACATCCATATCCTTGCAAAATTTTATTATGAACAAGCACTAAGTACTCCAATTGATTGCATCCACTTTGGAGTTTCCTTCTCAATGCATCTGCAACATGTCCATACCATTTGAAAACAACTAAAAAACAATTGTCGGATATGTACAACCGCTCCAAAATAAAACCTAGGATTCTAAATTGGCATGATACACATACTAAACAAAAAAAGAAAAAGAAAAAGAAGGTATCTACCATTGTGTGTATCCATACAAAAATTAAAGGAAGAATCATTATGTCACTAGATACACATTGCATGCAAAAGAGAATATCTTAACAAACAAGGATCTACATCTATTGAAAACTAGGCAAACCGCTAGAAATGCACATACATACCTCACCGAATTTGGTGTATGAATAATGTGAAACAATAGACCTGTGTCAACTATCTTGATTCCAGCAAACCAAGGTAAGATCATGTTCTTGCGTATTGTAATATCCAAAATAGAATGGGTGGGGATATTATGTCCTTCTGTGCAATAAGTGTTCTTGTTGACAAATTTTCACAAACAATTTGCGATAGAAGAAATTTACGATAGAAGGAAATAATCATCCAAGACAATGACATATCCTAGTYGAACATCAATATACTAAATAATTAAGGAAGAGGAATGATTGGGAATCTGATTTGAAACAAAAAATTGGTTCGTAGAAAGAGGGAGAAATTCAAAAAAGGTGACCGACCATAGAGAAAAAGTCAATCAAGAATTGACTGACTGCACAAGAAACCAAAGTCAACCACATGTAATGTACTTAATCAATTATTTTAAGGAATCACACCAACAATTTAACCACCACTTGAGTGATCAATGCATTGAACTGACATAATTGACTATAAATAGATAAGGAGAAGACATCAAAACAACCAAAAGTGAAGAAGTGAAAAAGATTAAGCTTCACACAACAAAGTCAAGTTCATGCAATCAACACAACTAAGAGCATGGCACCAAATATGAGGGCGGTAGTTCCACCTACATTAATGACACCTAGGTCAAAGACACTTGAACCAAAGATAAAGAAGAGTCATAACAAGAATCCCACAACAGAATTAGATGCAAGGATGGATAGAATTCCGTGACCAAAAATGGATGAAATCCACTACGAGAAACATTGGTAGAATTACAAGAAATGAGTGGTAGCCATAGGAATATGGAGGGATGAGACCCTAATTTCGGAGAAGGTGAAGATTCGTTCATACCTAAAAACCCCTCAGATATCCAAATTCAACGAATTGGAGGAAGCAACAAAGTTCATTGTGAGTTGGTACCACAAGGGTAAAATATGGTTGGATGAGCTAAATAAATCACCACATAATTGATTCAATGAATCATGAGGTTTCCACATGTGGAGAAAGAATCCCAAAGATGACTAACCCCCTCGAATGGATTCATAAGTTCATTGGGGGTATAAACACAAAGAATTTGAAGGACCTCATCATTAGTCAGGTGAAGAAGGATCAAGTAAAACAAACCTATATTATATTTTTCCTTGTCTTTACCAACACTGGTCAAGCATATAATGTAGTATTAATCATGTTTGAGGTGATTGGAAACATAATCAAGGAAGGAACGATGTATTACTAGGAAGAGCACATCATAAATATTCTAAAAAATAATTGTGAAGAGTGTGGAGAGACAAGCAAGGAAATAAGATACATGTCACCATTAATATGGGTTTCCATGTCAAAAGTTTGTCTGGTCGACGAGGTTACCTTTACATTACCCAACACACTTCGAATGTGTAACTTTCAATGGTTTTCCTCAAGTTGGAAGGGAAAAATTAATGACCTTACACTGCATTATATGTTTTCTAAATGGGTGGAAATGTTGAATTTTGCATGCCATAGATGGAGAGTTCCACAAAACATGAGAATAAATTTTCCACCACTAACACATGTTCAACTAGCCCTTGACTTCACAAAAGTATGTTATGTGTAGGGAGCCAGAGGAGAGCCTAAGGAGCTTGACTATTATCCAAAAGTTGAAGAGATTTTTACAAAATTTTCAAGACAATAAAATACCATCTACTTGATCCCAAAGGTAGCTACAGGGGTCCCAAAATAGATAATTACACCCCTATAAATGGATAATTGGAGGAAAATGAAGCTGCACTATTACCACACCATTTTTTAGAGATGTAGCAACTTACACAAAGTTGTTGGGGAAGAAAGTAGTCAATAAGAAATCAACCAAGAACACATAGCAAGTTGAAGTCGACTCAGACAACTAGTCAACTAAGGATAACCTGGAATTCCTCATTCAAGGAATGGATGAGGTTGACTTTGAAGAACCTCATGTAAAGAAGAAGTTGGAGCAAGTAGAAAAATGGGTCCTANAGAACACATAGCAAGTTGAAGTCGACTCAGACAACTAGTCAACTAAGGATAACCTGGAATTCCTCATTCAAGGAATGGATGAGGTTGACTTTGAAGAACCTCATGTAAAGAAGAAGTTGGAGCAAGTAGAAAAATGGGTCCTAACAGTGTGGGAAGATGGAAAGGGAAATGAATAGGGAACATATAAAGAAAAGGAATCATGTGCTATATTCTAGTGTAGGCCAAGAGTATCCAGGCATGGTCGAAAGGGTAAAGGTGATATTAATGGAAGCCCTAAAAAATGAGATTACAATTGAGAAACAAATCTAGGTCGAGTTAGAAAGGAGACAATAGAAAAGGGTTGAAGAAGTTTCCAAGGTATAAAAATAAGAACATAAAAATAAAACCCAAGTTCCCAAGATCACCATCAAAGCACTAACCAAGCCAAGGACATCGAGCACGTGGACAACTTAGGATCCCATCGACCTCACCAAATATACGACGTCACCCTCAACCATGATAATAATACAAGAAACCACAACCACAACCAATCAACAAAATGGAATGCAAGGCATAATGGTAATAAAAAATACCAAGGCAACATTGATGCACATACTAAGGATCAGGTCGACCAACAAAAATCAACCATTGAACAACAACACCGGTTACTGCAAAAATCTATAGTATATCAACAACATAATTCACCATATAAATAAACTGAACACAAGAATGATTCACTAGAGAAACCCATAGAAAAGTAGCAACCAATAGGGTCAACTCAATAACAGGAAACAAAAACATATCAACAAAAAGGAGCATCAAACAAGACCTAAACTACCCAGCAGGAAACTACCCCAACATAGTTGGTTTTAGGAAAAAAAAAACACAATTGACAAGGGGTAGAAAACAAAATAAATAAGAAAAGGAGAAGAGGAGAAATCAAGTAAAGGAAAAGTCTTCACGACCTTTAGACTATAGGAAGAGAAGGTAGAAAAGGTAGTGGTGATGTGTGACCCGGTAAATGMTTTAGACTCTGAGATTCAAGAATTATACAAAACAATCATTAAGGAGGAACAAAATATGGAGTGGGTTAACCAAGAAGTAGAAGCAAATAAAAATAGAGGAAACAACATGGAATGCTTGCAAAGCAGATGCAAAAAAAGTATCACGGATTTCTCTAGCCAAACTACTTGAGACCTAGTTAGTTGCGTGTAAGAATTACTAACGAATTTGATTAGATGACAACATGAACTATTGATTGAGAACTGGTAGATAAATACCAACTAGACTAGAGCAATCTTGAATAGTGAATATCAAAAGTTTGAAGAAATGAAGCAGTAACTACATGACACAAGGCTTACTGCAACAAATGTCAATATTGTCTTGAATAACTAACCAACTTAATTTGTCAATGTCTACAACAGACTGAAAGTAACACAAGCACTAATTTTGGAGCTCAACGGTCTATGGAATACTATAGTCGATGCCAACAATTAGGATGCATTAGGGATGTAGCTTAATCATAAGAAATAGGTAGATGCATAATTTGAATCACAAGAGAAGGAATGGTTTTAGGAGGGAGGAATGTGTAGATGGAAGCTACCAAGACAACTAAGAATATTTGGGATGTCCATTGAAAAGTTCACCACATGTAAGAAAAATATAATCCCAACCTAGTTGTAGTGAAGGATACATCAATCAAGAACAAGATGAACTGTTTGGACAAAATGAAAATAATGAAAATCATAGCAAAATAGGGGCCCCTTGAGGATTGACTTGACTATGAAAACTGACTGTAGCATATTGTTCCTCACATGTATAAAAGTTTGTAAAAATGTAGCTAAGGAAGATCCTCCTCCACCGGCCCTGGTAGTAGCATTGAATTGACTAGGATTTAACTTATTTGCTCATAGTAGCTTAATCAACTAGCTAGCGACCACAACAAAGTCAACAAAAACCAATAGTATTCAAATAAAAAATTCATGATTAACATCTTGACTATTTTTTTGTAATATTTTTTAAATTTCCATCTCCTCCCTTCTTCGGGACGAAGAATATTTTGGGGTTGGGGGAGGTGTTGGAGGAACCTAATCAACTAGTCAACTAGGCTAAAGAGTCAGCCAATGTATTGAGTAAGTCAAACAAGGAATGCAGTCAACTTGGTAGTCGAGTTGATCAACCGAGAAAGATAGTTGTGGTAGTTGTAACTACCTTCATATGATGTAAATGTATAAATAGACATGGAGCAGAGATGTACTGGTTAGTTGTTGATTGATCATATATAATAAAGGTTGTTTGTTGCTAGTTCCATGATTACTCTATCTCATTTTCCTCCTTCTATGTATGCATTCATGTATATCAATTTTTTCTATAATATGGTTGATTGGATGGCAATACTAGTAACTACTTATACTATGTAATCCATTAGATTACAATAGGGTGCATTACGTATGTGTGGTTGTCACATATTTGTGAGTATATGTCTTATGTGGGTTATGTTTGAGTATGTCACTTATGTGTGGGTGTGTCTCTCCCACATATAAGCAACGTAATTACACACACATAAGAAATTATCTCACACCTAAGGGACACACTCAACATAAGCAACACACTCATGAACTCACATGGCTAACCATTGATTATGTGTGGCCCATGTCTCTCACAAACACATAAGCAAACACTCACATATACATAAGTGACTCAATCATACACACATAATCACCACACTCATGTGCAACAAATGGGCATGAGTGTATCACCTATGTCTATGTATGGTACCTATATGGTTTTTATTGTGTCACTTAGGTGTGAGTGTGACATTTATGTGTGGGTGTGTCATTTATATCTATGGATATGTCACTTATTTGTGGGTGTGTCACTGATTTGTGAGTGTGTTTCTTATGCAGTTGTGTGAGTGCATTTCTTATGTAGCTATGTGTGTTGACGAGTGAGCCTATCACTTGTGTGGTTTTGTGGGTTAGGAGTGTTAGTGTGTTACTTATGTGTGAGGTAGTCACTTATGTGTGTGGGTGCATCACTTATGTGGGTGCATCACTTGTGTGTGTGTGTCACTTTATGTGTGGGTGTATTACTCACACTCTACACATATGTGACACACTCATCCACATAAGTGATGCACTCATACACACATAAACAACACACTCACACACATAAGTGGCATTCACCCACCTAATCATTGCTTATGTGTAGTGTGCCCCTCACACACATAAATCACACACTCATGCACTTAAAATCACATACATAAGAGATGCACTCATGCGCCCAAGCATTATGTGGGTGAGTCTCTCATATGATAACTAAAATACTCAAACACACATAGGGATTGMACTCACATGTAATGCATGAGTGTGAGTGCATCACATATGATTATGTGAGTACATTTTAGTGCGTCACATAGGTGTCAATTCACTGCTTATGTGGAGGTGTGGGTTAGGTGTGTGAGTGTGATGCTTAWGTGTGGGTGCATCATCTGTATTTTATGTGTGAGTGTGTCCCTTATGTATGAGTGTGTCCCTTATGTATGAGTTCACCCCTTATGTGGATGTGTAAATTCACCCCTTATGTGGGTGTGTGACTATGTATTTATATATAAGTGTGTCAATTATGTGAGTGAATTTTCTACTTAAGTATATAAATTGTGTACATATGTTAAGTGTATGCATTAGCTATGTGAGTTGTGTGCATGGATTAGGTATGATGATCAATTGGAGTTGGAAACTATTTCATCTTTAAGGATTCGTGATGATTTCTCATCTACAACAACACATGTGCATTTCGTGTATGTGGTAACCTTTCATCTTAATAACTTGGACATTGTTCTATTTCACACAATACTAAAATCTTGAAAACTTGTTGAGTCTACTAAAATATGAAAAACAACTCAATTTCTACTTCCTTTGTGTGAGGTCCTATGGTTTAAGTACATTACTAAACATCATGAAACTTAGGTCCTAGTTTTAACTTTTAATATTAAAAAATCAAATTAAAGAAAGTAAAATACAAATTATAAGTAAATATCAACAACGCTCAACAACGCTCAAGCTGAAGTTTATATGTAGGAATTATGGTCTTGACAAGTTAATAATAAATGAATTAAATCATGTTAAAAATCATAATTACCCAACCACAAAAATTTTAGTATCGGGTCAATTGGTAAATCACTTGGTCAAAAACTAGAAGGTCACATGTTTAAATTCCTAATGTGCATGGTATACTACTATGATAAGGTGGGATACATGGCATTGAAAACGGGACACATTACCATTTCTTAGTGACCTTTTTTGTGTCATTCTTTTAATCTCTATTGTGTAACTTTTATATATATATTGCATCCTTATTGTGTCCCTTTTTTCATCCTTCTTGTCTTGTTTTCATATTTTTCATGTCGCAAGGGATACAAAATTAGACTCAAATGGAAGGAAAATAAGGAAAATTGGACATAAAGAGAATGCAAAAAGTTATACAATATTAATATAATTAAAAAAAATAAAAATACTCATGATCGACTCTAAATAGATTCAAAGTATATAGATAATAGACAAAAAAAAATTCAAAACAAATATGCTATAAAGATGCAAAAAAGACGTCACCTACAACATGCATTTTGTATCCTTAAAACATTGAAAAAATACAAAGATCAAGGATGCCAAAAAAAACAAGCCACAAGCCTATATTATAGTGATTGCAACTTTATTAACAATTTGAAGTGGAATTAATTTCTCATAACAAATTACATGCTCCTCCAAAAATGTTTGAATCCATATGACTTCCTACCTAATATTAGCAATGCCTTTATGCTCAACCTTCGTGGAAGGAAGGGAGATCATAATCTACTTGCTCAACCATGCAATAGGACCTTGCCAAAAAAGGTAGGCATAACTAAAATTGGACTTCAACTCATCATGATCTCCAACAAATTTTGAATTAATATATCTAGCTAACTTCACATGTGCCGTATAAGAGTACTACTTACAAAATTAGTATGTACCCTTAACATATCTCAAAATCTTCTATGTTGGAAGATTGTGTTTTCTTTAGCACCTTTATATATCTAGAAACCAGATGAATAAAAAAGATGGCATTTGGTGTTCTAGGATTCAACTAAGTACATTATACTACCAATAAGGTTTTGTTACAAAGTAGTGTTTACCAACAACAAAGTACACTCAAAAATCAATTTGATTCAAAACTAAAAAAAGGGTAGGATGAGGTTTGTGATCCTCCATGTGAAACCTTTTAACAAAGTTCGACAACATACTTAGGATTCAAAATGGATATGCCATCATCTAATGAAATTTTTCCATCCTAAGGAAGTAATATTAAAAATCCAAATTATTCATTTTGTAACTACTAACGATCTTTTGCATGCCAAAAACCATGTTAGGAATACTCCTTGTAGGAATCAAATCATCTACAGGGGAGGTAGGTGGTGGTGGAGGGGTCATATTTGGCTCTGTTGGAACAAAATAAATTACTTTTGCTTGGGGTGTAGGGATTTCAACTAATAGTAAGGTTGAGGCACTAGCAGTATACAAAGGATTATCAATTATAAAAGACAGCAAGGTTAGGAAAGCAATGATGGTGGGGGACTCAACATTAATTATTCACGCACTCCATTATCAAAAGTTGCCTGATAGCCTCACTCTAGGTAGACTCATCCAAACAATCCTCTTTGCAATCGAGGATTTCGAAAATATAGACTTTTCCATATCCTCCAAGGAAAAAATAAGTCTATTGATGGGAAAGCAAACAAGGGGCTTAGAATTGAAGAAGGAATTTGTGATCTTAATGTGGGGTTCATAATCTCACCACCCATGTGATGTGTATAGTTATAATGGAGAATGCCTCACATGCCAACAAATGACATGTCATGCAATCTATCTAGGATAACAATTTAACGTATTTGAGTCACCCCCTATCACTCACCTCTTTGGTTATGGAGTGGGCATTGATATTTGGTACAACAGTGGTGGGAATAGATGCATGTGGGTTATTAATCACAACAATTATGAAGAGATCCAAGTTAATTGTCATCAATTTTGACGGTGCTCAAGGAAGAGTGAAGGGTTTTAGATGGAATTTTTCCTCCGGTTGGGTGTATTAATTGTCTATGCAAGTGGGCACCAATGTGCATGGTGGGAGAGTGAAGTTAGGTGTAAATTCTATGCACTTGCTCCTTTCACAAGTTCCTTAGCTAGTAGATTCCAAGGTGAATGATGGGTGTGTGGCATGTTGTTTGAACTTGAGCCTATTCTTATCTTATCTAGTAGAGACTCCACTATTAATCTAAAGCATCTAGATGATCTATTCAATGTGTACTCCTTCAGGAAATTCGRCAATGGGTCATCGTCAATGGCCCACTATGAATGTAGGCGAGGATGTTGCATGTTGTGTGAGATGATCAAGGTCAAGTGTAGTATCAAKCAATGTGAGAAGGACACTACAAAAGCTTAATGTAGTGTCATGAACTGGACTATATGACAAAATTGTTGGAAGTACAAGTTTTATAGTCAGGTCAAAAAAGAAAATAACAAAAGGGATACATGTGCAATGGATTCGGCAAGGCATATTCTAGAACTTTGAAACTAGGAAAAAGAAGTGGAGGCATTTATAGGGATTTACTAGAGGTAGCACTTAGAGCTCTAGGTAAATATCACATCTTTGTAGCTACTCATTGAGAGAAATGTCTGAGCTCACCTAAGTCTACCCCAAGAATTTATTATGCCTCCTCCTTCACTGAAGGACTCTTAGCCCTACTATGGATCCTTCTCCCTGGGGCACTCATGTGGCCTTGGTGGGAGAATTTATTATGCCTCCTCCTCCATTGAAGGACTATTAACCCTACTATGGATCCTTCTCCCTGAGGCACTCATGTGGCCTTGGTGGGAAATGAGGGATAGTTATACCCTCATCATATGGACATGATGTATGAGGTAGGTGAGGTTTCACCTTTGCCTCTATCTATGCTACTGCTGGTGGGGAAATTCGGTAAATTGCTACTGTTGAGTGGTTATTCAAATTTGTTATCCCTTGCTATTACTATTGGAATCAAGGGAGAACACGCATAGTGATGAAACAAAGTCATTATAGAACAAACCAACTAAAACCCATCATAGGCTAAGTGTTTAGTAATTTTTTTCTTTATTTTCTTATATATATTCATATTATATTTTTTGTTAGTAAATTTTAAAGCAATATATTTGCTAAATCCTTAGTGGTTGGTATAGGACTAGTATCCTCCAAGCTTTTGTGGTCTATTGTATTATCCATTAAATCTTCACAAAGAACTACACAAAAAAAATTAATGCGTCGACATTTCAAACCTCAAGATTAATTTATCATCAAAACCAAAAGAAGTTTTTGAAAATTACAACTAAGCAAAAATAATAAATACAATTTAAACTAGAAAAAAAAATAAAAATAAAGTTGACGCTATAAAAAAGAAAGTTTACCAAAAATAAAATTATAAAAAAAAAACTACAACGATATTACCATAATATAAGAAAATAGAACGAATGAAAAACCTAACTATTCGGAAAATTTAATGAAAAACCTAACTRTTCGTAGATCAGTACTGTTTTAATTATTAATGTAAAGAAAAGACACGTTGAACACATTGCTCATTATAATTATTACAACGCGGAAACCAAGAAACAAATATAATGGTTAGTGTAAAAAAAACAACTTAAAATTATAAATAAAGATATAGTAATAATACTATCCTATGGAAATCAAGTAAAGCCAATGTAATACTAAAATACTTATTATTAGGAGTGAATAACATAATCATTTATGAAATTAAAAAGTGAGGCCAAGGTAATATATAATTATTTAAAACTCGATAAAGAACCTTAAAATTAATAATTAATAAGAATAAGAATCTTATATTCTGATGAAGAGAAGAATAATAAAATTGGATAAAGAACCTTATAATTAGAAAATGAATAAGCATAATAGAAGAATAATAGTTATTAAAAAGATATGCAAAGGTGCTATTAAAATAAAATAAAGGTAATATTAAAAAAATATTATTAAAAGTTAATAGCATAAATATTTATAAAAAATATATATAATTATTTAAGAGTTTATAAAGAATTGTATAATTAAAAAGTGATATTAAAAAAAATAAGAATTATAGGGGAAGTTTAGGAGGTGTTATTAGAATTAAAAATTATATTATTCATAATATTATCACTATTACTAATGCTACTTAAGTTATTGTGATAACTATTAAGAATCATNTATAATTAAAAAGTGATATTAAAAAAAATAAGAATTATAGGGGAAGTTTAGGAGGTGTTATTAGAATTAAAAATTATATTATTCATAATATTATCACTATTACTAATGCTACTTAAGTTATTGTGATAACTATTAAGAATCATTTTTATTTTATGTTGAAGTAATACAATCGAATTTATGTGTACATCCCATCCACCATCTTTATTCAAATTATTAGGGTACTTAACAATTTCAGTGACTTCTTTAAACTTAGGTTTAGAGTGGATATCAATTTTTGCAAGAACCCTAGTACTTTTGAGACACAAATGGTGACTAGTGTTGTGGGAATGTTCAGTGAGAGATGAGATACGAACTTCATTAAGACATATGTCTATTTCATGCTCCTTTAACCTAAGCTAAGAAGAATGAACTAGTTCCCAAATGTATGATTTCCCACAAGAACATGGGATCTTATACACCCTTTTTTTATGACTATTGGATCTTTAACATATTTCATCATTCCTCTTATGGTATGTGGAGGCTTGAAAGAAGCCGAGTTATCTTTATCTTTTAGAATCTTAGCAATTTCATCTATTAGGTCTTGTAGATAAGGGAGGACAACCTTTGTCGCTATGCCTTACCCTTGTTTCAAGTTTTAGTTCTTGTTTTCTGAATTATATCTCTAGCTTGGGACTCTCATACCCATTATTCTTAAAAACCTAAAGAAGGTGACATTTTTCTAATCAAGATGATCGTTGTCAAAGATCCTAAGTGTCTTGATCGTCAAAGTTCTTATGCACTAAGAAGAGCCTTACCCCTAATTGTCCCATTGCCCCTAGAATCTATGGATTACTGAAAACCAATAAAAATGGCATGCCCCTTGGACTATTTATGAACATTATTAACTCCCCTACCTATGCTTTGGCCAAATTCTTATTCAATACCTTGAAACCCTTGATAGAGTAGATACACTCCCATATTAAAGACTCCAGTAGCTTTGTTGACCTTGTTAGCAATATTACCCTTGAACCCAACAATATATTTTTAAGTTTTGACATAGTTTCTTTATTCACCAATATTCTCCTTGATGAAGCTATGGAGGCCATAAGAAGTGTCACTGATCCTAGTACTGCGAGGCTTATAGACATTTTCCTTCATTCTACTTTATTTATTTTTCTAGGAGATTTCTATGAACAAAATAAGGGTGTCACCATGGGCTCACCCTCTCTCCTATAGTGACAATTCTATTCATGGAAGGCTTTGAATAGAAAGTCATAGAATCGCACCCTCTAAAACTCAAACTTTGGAAAATATATGTGGATTATACTAATGTGATTTGCCCTCATGGTAGAGAATAATTGGATAAATTTGTTCAACACTTAAACAACTAGTCTAAGCATATCCAATTCACTATGGAAATAGAGGAAAATGGAAGCATCCCATTTCTAGATGTTAGGGAAACCAAAAGGCAAGTTGGCACTTTAGACCACCAACTTTTCCATAAAGCAACCCATTCTTAGCAATATTTTCATGTGGATTCTCATCATCACCCAACTCAAAAGTTAAGAGTTATAAGCACTTTAGCTACGAGGGCACTTAGGATCTTTGTGACATGTCGATTGATTTAAAAATTAAATTATTTCTCTTGATTTCTTTTAGGAAGGTAATATGGTTAGTCTTCCCCCCACCATCAAGGTGGAAATTTTTATTAAGCACAGTGTCACTAAACAAAATCTTCTTGGAGCCTCAATCCCTCAAGGGGTAACTCATTACAAATAGCCTATTAAGGTATAACCCTCTCATTTTTACCTGAGTTGACCTTTCAGGAGCACCTTACCTAAGATAGTTCTTTGAGGGGAAGAAATATAGGGGATCTTACCTTCGCCATGCTCAAGGACCTACTAAAAGACCTTACATTGTATCAAATAGGTTTCCCTGAAGAGGTTGTTTCCTACAACTCTCTATTCACAAAAAATCATGAAATTTTCACCTAGTCTTATTTAGAAATGTTGAGACTTGACCCAACCATTGTTGAACACCATATTGACACAAGGCCAAATGTGTCTCTAGTTCCGCAAAAATAAAGGCCTATGCATCCTTCAAAGGCTTTGACCATTAAATCCTAAATTGATAAACTCTACAAAGATGGGTTCATTTATTTGATTACCTACACATCCTTGGTGTCTAATATGGTCCTTGTCAACAAGAAGCAAGGCATCATTCATGTTTTCACTAAACTTTGTGATCTCAAATTTCAATAGGGAATGTCCCAAATACGATTACCCTATGTCTTTCATCAGTCATATTATTGATGTTTGGTCTAGTCATGAGGTCATGTCCTTCATGGATGGATTCTCTAGATACAATCAAATCCAGGTTCGAAGGCTGCAAAAATATGCTCTAAAGCCCAATATGACCATCATGTCCACTCTCTCTCATTTCACAAAGGTGATCTAGTTCTTGTCTCTGACCAAGCTAGGTCATGGAAAGTTTGAATCCTTATGGCATGGTCCTTATGTCAACAAAATTTATTTGGGCAATGAGGAATTTTTTCTTGTGGGTCTTATTGGTGAACTCCTCAAGAATCCCCACAATGGGTTATACTTGAAGAAATTATATCCTTAGGATTGTAAACATCAATCATTTTCCCTTGTATATATTGTTTCTTTTACTTCATTTGTTTTTACATGCATGTAGATCCCATTAGCTGAAAATTTTATATTGTCTTGATTGTTGATTTTGTTTTCTCACACACGTTTACGTTGTCATATCAATGTCGTGTGCAAGTATTTTCTTCATGAGCCAAATGTTCTCATCATTTTTAACTTAGCCCATTACCATACCTTCAAGTATACTACTTTAAACTAGCATATACATAACATATCCCCTTTGTTTATGTTGCATTTGTTTTATTTTCCACCCCTTGAATGTGCCTTTAATACCTCCACTTACCTATAAATAAAGTTCTTGAGGTCACACCAATCATCCATAATCTCTACTGGAACTCTTTCAAAGAGACATGAAGTTGTATTTATTGCCCTCGTGTCATTGAGAGTGCCATCATATTTCTACCAAGGTTGGAATTGGAGTACACGAGGTAAAGGATCCATCCCAAAGAGGGGTTTCAAATCCCACCTAGTGATGGCATATTAAGGGATACTGAGAAAGGGGGGGTGGATCAATATAAACAATTTAGCACTTTTTTTTACTTATGATTGCATTCAAGATATCATATATTGAAAAAAAAACCCACATATACATAGTGCACAAGAATTTTACATGGAAACCCAAATGGGATAAAACCACAAAACGTTTTTTAATATATCAGAATATTACATCCACCGCAAGCACTAAATTCCAACATTCTCCATCACCAACTGGAAGGAGGCACCAACCCCCTGAATTTTCTAGCACCAACTAGAAGGAGGAACCAACCCCTTGAATTTTCTAGCGCCAACTTGAAGGAGGCACCAACCCTCTTTGTGAGCACCAACTCACACTTCTCAGGCACCAACCTGCAAACTAAAGACACCAATCTTCCCGTGCACCACCCAACCACCCTTGTTTCAAAAATTATTCTAAAAAATGTTCTTTACAAGATTCACAAAATAATTACCAAAGTACACCCTTAATCACACTTTGCAAGGTGAATCCCTTGCCTTGTCAGCTGCAAAAGATAGACTGTATCACCCTTGATTTGTAGCCTTCATATGCTTCCTTCTTATGCCAAAACGTGTCCTTGACATAATCAAAACACAAACATTGTACTATGATTCCTTGCTGAGTTAAATATTCTACCAAGATAGATTTGAAATCTTCGCTTGAACTGCTCTAACTAATCTTAAACTTTCGCTCTGAAACTTGTGTTAAATCGGGTCAAAACTCTTGCTTAGAAACCTCAAATAATTGATTCAAAGATAGTCATGAAGCCTACTTAGGATTCTCTAAAAACTCACAACAAAACAGATCTCAATTATTTCGAGATTATCCTCAATACAGTCCTCAGTATTAGATCTAGAACTCGCCAAAAGTTACTCTTGTAGAAGACCTGAAACTCAGCCAAAAAGACTCATTTAACTCACACTTGAAACATGCTTTAAACTTAGCATAGGTTCGTTCCAAAACATTCCTTAACCTCGATCATGTTCTTCTTAAAATTTGCACTAAATATGGATATCAAACTCGCCCAGGTAAGGTCTGAAACTCGACCAAGTTATTCCTGCAATTCACATCAAAATAAATACCTCAGACTTGCATCAGAACAATCCTTATACTCACCATAGATACGCCCTTCAATTTTCCTTTAGAAAAGGCCTAAGCTTGCCTCAAAATAGGTTTTCACCTCCTCGTATTTTTGTTACCTTATGTCTCCACTACCTCAGATATTCGTTGCCTCGGAACAACCTCATATTTGTGCCTCAGAACAGGCTTCAAAATCGACCTTGATGACTCAGATATTTTCCTTGGATCTCCATGTTTACCTCATATCGAAGTCACTTAATTTGATGTATCAAATGAGCTCCTAGGCACCTTATTTATACTAGATCTAGTACGCTTCTTTTAGGGCCGACTTGCCCTAAATAAAATTCAATTTGATTTTTTTTTAATGATTATTCCAAATGGGGTCGACTTTAGGCAATGGGACAAATTCACATGATCATGTTTAAGAGGGCATATCTCCTCAATCGTTAGGAACCACGTGGTATTCCACCTATTGTTGCAAACAGATTGATGAGGACTACCAATCCATGGAGTTTTTTCATGCATTTGAAATGCCATTCATACTATGTTTATTCAATCTGCTGCAAGGCTTGTTGACCACACCTCTGGGGCCTTTTAACCATATTTTAAGGACTTCTTGACCATTCATTGGAACTTGTTTTCTTCATGACAAAGGCTTCTTGTAGGCTTCTTCAAAGAATCTTCCTATGAGGTCCATTCTTAGAGCTATGCCATAAAGGGACCACTTTGGAGACTCCTTCAAATAAACCCATCACTTCTAGGGGCTTCTGGACTTGCTTCGAGACTTCTTATAGGGTTTACATCAATGAAAACCAATTTTCCAACACCTAGTTACATCAAGCCTCCTCCCATACTATATCATTGTAAGTTGTTTCCTTGGTATTAATAAAAAATATTCTTTTATTCATATGATCTTATTTGGATTTCAATTTCATTAATGCATAGCTTTGTTGATTTTCATTCATGAGTTGTGTTTAAGAAGAATGGTTTCAAGTGAGTCCTCTACTTCCATTTTGTCTACATCTAGTTACACAATCTACTAAATCAAGGTTTTTAGCACACATTTGTGCCAAAAACCTACCAACAAGATGACTTCATATTCTATGGAAACTCTTATAAAGAAGCCTTAATTAGTCTAAAAAGTGTGCTACAACATTGTCAAGATACAAACTTATCCCTTGACAATGAAAAATGTTTTATGTTGATGAATATGGTAATAGTGTTAGGACATCATATCTCATCTTTAGTGATTGAAGTTGACCCTACCAAAATTTACGTTATCCAAAACTTGCCTATACCTCAAAAGTAGTGTGATGTGCATAGCTTTCTTGGGCATATTGGCTACTACTAAATATTCATACCTAACTTTAGAAACGTTGTAGTGCGCTTATTTGTACTTCTAACAAAGGATGTTGAATTCCTTTGGACAACAAAATGCCAAAAAATCTTTGAAACTTTAAAAGAAAAATCGATATCAGCTCTTGTGCTTAGAGATCCTAAATAGGATCTTCCCTTTCACATGCATACCAATGCTTCAAAAATATCCTTAAGTGATATTCGAGGAAAACAAGATGTTGTTGAAAAGTATACAATTTATGACATCAACAAAAACTCTCTAGAGTTGAATTAAACTACATTGTAACTGAGAAGTTCCTTGCGATGATATATGCCATCAATAAATTCAAACACTACATTATTGGATACCTTATTTTTTTACATGTGAATCATTATGTTATTTGATATCTCATGAATAAGCTTGTTATCGGTGGTTTCATTGTTAGATGGTTTCTTTTGCTACAATAATTTCATCAGACTATATTTGACAAGCCTCATTAAGAAAATGTTGTTGCAAATTTCTCGTCTCGATTAGATAATAGCTCGGAGGGATAACTTTTGGATGACACTTTTCTAGATGAACATTTGTTTATTGTGTCCTTGCAAACCCCTTGGTTTGCTAACGTTGCAAACTATCTTGTTTCCAGAATTTTTCCTAAGAATTTCTCTCATAAAGAATGTTGTGAAATCATCAAAAAAAGTGCTCTATGTAGTTGGATTTAGGGGTGACTATCCAATATGGGACTAAATCATGTGTTACATCATTACCTATGTGAGGATAAATTTTACGATATGCTTCGTTCCTGTCATGATGAACCAAATGGGGGTCATTTTTCTACCAAAAGAACAATTCTTAAATTTTTGATGTTATGTGTTATTGGCCAACCCTTTACAAAAATGTCAGTGGATGTAACAAATGCCAACAAATGGGAAATCCTCCTTAATTTGATGAAATACCTCTACAGTGACAAGTTCCCTTGCAACCATTTGAAAAATGGGGATTGGAATTTGTTGGATCAATTGGTCCTCCTTCCAAGTAGCAACATTATATCTTGGGTTTCATTGATTATCTTACAAAGTGAGTGGAGGTCAAGATGTTGTTGAAAGCTAAGGAAGAATAGGTAGTTGAGTTTTTGTATGGGAATATTTTCACTAGATTCGGTGTTCCACGGGAGATAGTGACAAATCGAGGGCCCTAATTTTCTTGAAACTTGATTAAAAGTTTGGTTGATCAATATAGAATCTATCATAGGAATTATACTCTCTACCATCCATGAGAAAATGGATAAGTTGAAATTATTAACAAAGAGCTTGAGAACATATTAACCAGGACGGTTCAATTCCATCGAAAGGATTGGACCAATAGACTTGTTGAAGTAGTATCGCCTATAACACAACCTGGTATACCACCACTAGTTTCACTCCTTATGAGCTAGTGCATAGAAAAATTGTAATGGTGCCTATATAATTTGAGATTAAAACTCTCCAAACAACACTGGAACTAGGACTTAAGATTTCTACAACACATAAGAATAGGTTGACCAGCTCAATGCTTTGGATGAGATTCAAGAGCAAGAAATCTTTCATATATAAGTGTTTGAACACGAACCAAATCGTTGGCATGACCGCTTCACTCAGATTAAACAATGCCAAGTTTGTGATTGGGAGTTGCATTATGATTCCAAATTTAAATATTTCAAAGGTAAACTTCATACTAGATGGATTGGTCCTTGTGAGGTTAACACACACTTCAACAATGGTTTTGTTCAAACACATAGCACCGATGAAGAAAGGATTCCACTCATATTCAATGGCCATAAACGTAGGCTTTACAACAATCCTTTGACTAAGGAGAAGTTTGTGTTTTCATTACAAGGACAACCACAAAAATTAAGTATGATTGAGGGCATCACTACCCTTAATGAAAAGTGGCATTTCCTTTGTCTTCATCTTGCCAATTTAAATAATAATAATAATAATAATAATAATAATAATAAAGTATTATGATGAAAACCCTCTTAAGCGTCATAAGAGAAATGAATTATTGAACACTAGGCTGTTGTGAGTCCTCCTTTGAAGAAAATAAACTCATGTGGTGAAAATCGCCATGGGGGAACCACATGATCATGGACAACTTGAAAACTAGGCTATTGATGAGTTCTCCACTATATGAAAATAAAAATAAATAAATAAAACTGCAAAAAGAGAAGAAGAACAAGTATAGCATAGAATAAAAATTATTTTGTTCTAGTTTGTTGCTCACCATTCAGTGACACTCTATCACACCACTCCATTGTTCTAGAATTCATTGATTGCTAGTAATATATCTATCTTGCCACTTTTATTGTGCATGCCTATCAACATTGATATATCTTCTACTACAAATTGTTTCATGTACCTATTGTTCCTACCACTCAATTTCATCTTTGCTAGCAATTCAATTTGATTGCTATGAAGTTGTGCATGTTGCTTCCACTGCTCTCATCAATGAAAAGTAACTCTAATATACTTCTTTACATTTTCTATGTGATGTTTCCTAGTGATATTTGAATGTTTAGTGTTTAACACTTTATGTTTCCTATTATGTTTCTCAAGGATGGCCAACCCTTGGGGGGTGGGAGGGGTTGTCAACATGTACTATGAAAAGCTAATGAGTTATTTCGCCACCTCCAATTCTATTTTAGTCATCAACTATGACATTCTTTGTTGACTGCTAAATCCATTGAATGACCACTAAGTAATTGACGCCATTCTTTGTTGATTTCTAAATCCATTGAATGACCAATAAGTAATTGACGTCATTCTTTGTTGACTGCTAAATCTTTAGTCACCAACTATTTTAGCAAGAGACACAGAATTCACCAACAACATGGAGGGTGATGAAACAATGCGAGCCTGCAAAGAGAAACTCCACAATGCTATGGATTTTAGAGAAAGTTGGTTGGATGATATCTTTCACCAAACTTCATGGGTACAATGATTCCATTACCGTAGAATTTGCTCGGCGACACCGAGGCACTATTGTTATAGTGCACAAACTAATAGTTGAAGCCACTTAGGAATCCATCTCATAGGTGATTTCCCTATAACCCTTGGAGGAGCACTAGTTTAAGAGTAAGATTGAGGTTCATGAAACCAAGAAAAGATTCCTACATGCTAGAGAGACCGTAGAAAATAAGCAAGGAAGTTACAATAGAAATGTTTCATGCACCATGGGATGAAGTCACATTGCACATTATACACTACATTGCATGTGAAGGAAGACATAACTGTATGCTTGACTGCCACTTCACGTTGCTTGAGAATTTATGGGATCAAATATTTTTCTAGCACCCAGATTGGATTTCTTCAAAACCCAACTTGAGTGCCATCTTATTTTTTTGTGGGTACATTGCAAGATGGATTGGTTGGTCAATCCATTGATGCAACATTGACAGTTCATGAGGGCCTTTTTAGACTTGGTACATGGTCACACTTTTTGTTATTCAAGGGTTGTTGGTAGGAAAAATTCTTGAGCATGTCATACATATATATAGGTGTCTTTGATGGAAAAAACTTTAATGGAGCAAGTACCCCATACTTGTAGGTTCATTGTAGTACTCAACGCAATGTATGGGAGGTCGAAAACCCCCAAACGTTATATTCAAGTTGGTTTTGCAGACTTATATTTTTCAATATTTGATTATAGATTTCGATACCCTTTGGGGAGATGTGCATAGAGTTCAAATTCCAAGAAAATCTAAGAAGTCATTATTTTTAGCAATTTTTGTTTTTAACAACTATTATTTTTAGTAACTTTTGAGAGTGGTCCAATTGATAAGATGATTACATATTTGAAGACCTAGCATGGATATTTGTCTATGATTCAACTTTCAATTGATTTTGAAGTGGTGTTATTTTCAACATGGTGACTACACTTTTGGATACCTAATATGACATACATTGCCATCATCATATTTCAAGACATTCTAAGCACTTTGAAATTCTTTGGACCGTTTTGATCTGGATTTAGGAGAGGAACAAACTGATTAATAGATTGAATACAATAAACACAAAGATATGAAGAACAACATAGATATCTAGTGAACAATATCTTCTATTGAATAAATGAAATAGGCTGAAATTATAAAATTGCATAACTGAAACACTTGCTCGAATGGTGGAAGCTAGCTCTTAGCAGAGATGTGGCTGCTACGTGCATTCGTCTAAGAAAAATGATTACAAATGAATCTCCAGAGGCATTTTTGATATTACTCATGAATTCCAAAACCCTAGACATCCAAAAACCTAACCCTAAGAGGTGAAACGCCAAAAGTCAGGTGGGCCCTTATGGGTAAGTTGGTACCTCAACTTATTGGGGTCGTAACTTTTGCATACGACCTCTGTTTTAGGTGTGTGATAGCCCGTTGGAAAGGTCTTTCAGAGAACTACACATTATACCATCAAACTCTAACTTTCAGTATAATTTGACTCTGGCGAGCCAAAAAAACATTGTTTAGGGCTCCAAAACGACCCTGGAAGTACAAAAAGATGTGTTGACATGAAAACATACAAAATAAGCCAGTTGGATTGGGTGAGAGGCTACCATTATCCACCTAGAAGATGTGTAGGGCTTCAGATAGCCCCAGAAGTGTAGAACCCACAATTACAAGGAAGTAAAGAAGAACGTGTTGAACTAAAAATAGATAAGAGGAGCCAGTTGGAATAGGTGGGTGGCCACCAATATCCACCTGGATCAATCCTCCCCCCTTAGTAAGCAATGGTCTCCATTGAGTTTAGTTCCCCCATCAGGTGAGGAAACTTCTACTGAATTTGGCCATGGGTGATCCACTTTCCTTGGTGTAGGAGTTTCCCTTCATTGACAACCTGATGGGGCCCTATGAGACACTCCTTCTGAAAATGTAACCAGACTTTGTCTCCAACCTTAAACTAGTGCAGTACCATGTGTTGATCATGGTGTTTCTTGTACTTAGCATTGGATTTTTTCAAAATCTTCTGGACTTGTTGGTGGATGTGTTGAATTCTCTCAATAAATCTGGTGGCTTTGTTGGTCTCATACTGAACATGGGAATATTTTTTTTGTGTGGTGGCAAGAGGCAGTGCAACATCAATGGGACCCAAGGGTTGGAATCCCAACCCCACCCGAAATGGGCTATGGTCGGTGGAGATATGGAGAGCCTTGTTGTAACTTTGTTGAACATAAGGGAGACTCTCATCCCATGTACGTGGATGCTTAGAGTTGTACATGAGAAGGATGTGCACAATCATCCGATTGGCGACCTATGTTTGTCCGTCTATTTGGGGGTGGAAAGTAGTGGATTTAGTGAGCTTGGTGTCTAACAATGACCAGAGACTCGACCAAAATGTGTTGAGGAACCCGTTGTTCTGGTTGGATATGATGGTTTGTGGTATCCCAAAATGGACCCACACTCGTTCGAAGAAGAGCTTGACATTATTTGTCGCTGTGATATTCTTCTTGCAGGATGTGAGGATGGCCATCTTTGAAAACCGATCAACGACCACAAATACGTAGTCATTTCCTTGCTTGGTGGACGAAAATCCAGACATGTAATCCATTGCGATGGATTCCCAAGGATTCTCGGGAGTAGGAAGAAGGGTGTATAAGACTTGCTTCTTGATGGTTGTCTTGGAAATGGCATAGGCAGTGCAATATCAAATATACTTGCTGACGTCCTGTCGAAGTTTTGACCAATAAAAATGTTTCTGAAGAACGACCACAATTTTCTCCACAACAAAATGTCCTGCCATCTGACTGTAGTGGGATTCCCAAATAATATTTGCACACTCACTTGTAGGAACACAGAGATGGCCCAGATGGCATAATAGTTCGTCCTGAATGTGAAAATCGGTGACATTTGTGCCTAAACCCAAGAGTTGATAGGTGGTGGCGAAGTCTGGATCTTGTTGATAAATTTGGGGCCACTCATATGCCTCATGTCCATAGGAATGGATCACAGTGGTCAGTGCAACCACGAGAGGTTGACTGAGGCAGTCAGTGACACGATTTGAGATCCATGTCTTATACTTGATGTTGAGATGGAACTGTTGTAGGTAGGTGGACCACTTCTGATGGCGGTCATTCTGTAATTTCCCCTGTGTATGTATGTACTACAGAGGCTTGTGATCAATGTGGATGATCGTCTCCTTTCCGAAAATGTAATGTTTCCATTGATAACAATCTTGTACAATGGAATACATTTCCTTGTCATAGGTGGGATACTTCCAGACAATAT
>SNQJ01S0040360.1:100274-121289 GCA_010110895.2 Picea sitchensis
TGGGGAGAATCCTTCCAGATTCTAAGTGTTGTTTTCCCTGTAACCTCAGCCTAGCTAGGATTCCTTGCCTTGGGGTGGAGCTTAGTCCCAGCTCGGGGGTGATCCACTGCTGAGCTGATGAGCAGTGTGGTCTAAGTCTGGGATGTTCGTGGAAGGCCTGTGCTTGGTTGGTGGATCCCACCATTGTTACAAGATAAGTGTCTAACTATGTTTTATCACATTTTATCATGTCTCTACTGTAAATGTTATCATGTTTTCCGCTGTGTATAGAAAAAAAATCAAACATCACATCAATGAAAAACTGTTTTTATTCATTCCATTTTGAAAAAGACATAATGAACATTTTCCTTTATAGAGTAGGTAATGTAATCAAATTAGAAGAAGGAAATAGATTGTCACATATTATCGTCATCAAGTTGGATTTCATCATACATATAATATAGAGTGTTTTCATTCATTTGGGATGAATTGCCCTTTACATCGAAGTTGAAGTTGAATCTCTAATCAAAGGTTTGAATGAAGATGGGTCAAAGAAAGTCTTCAAGTAAGGATCCTTGAGTTACACATCCCAATTACTTGCATTCCTTAATGATACTCATCTTTTGTACATAAGGTGGGTATCATAATGTATGTAAACATGATGCTTAATCTTTTTTAAACCCAACTTATAATATTTTGTTCACTACTACATTTGAGTGTGAATTCCAGAGTCTTTTCTAGTAACGATGACAAAAATGATTTGTGTCGTTGGAACTTTTTGAAATTATTAAAAAATACAATTTATTTTTACTTCTTACCTTGGACCTTTGTCGGAATTTTGAAAATATGAACATATTGTTGAAATTTTGATGAACGATCATAGGAATTTCGACAACAATATCCATAAGTTTATAAGGAATAATTATGCGATGCTTTCAACATATGCAACACATTTTTTCATACTTTCAATAACTGTAACAACGTTTTTCTATCTACTTTAAACATTAATTTTTTCCCTACAAATTAAGTTTGCATTCTCTATATATTTAAAATTCTCGTCACGTAAACAAATTGAAAACAATTTTTGAATTATTTGAATATTATTTTATATTGTACTAATACTGCTTCAGTGGATGTTGTTAATATAGTTAACAATGCCAATATCAAAAGAGGAAAGTTTGATGACTGTTGCTAGGTTAAGGGAGAAAATTAGTGATGGTGAATGTTGGTGCCCTTGCACAATGTGCTATATCTTTGCAAAGTATGTCGAATAAGAAAAATGAGCTATATTGTGGAGATACCGTCAACACTCTGGGATGAGAAGACCACAAATTCCAGTGATTTGAAGCTTTCAAGTGATATTAAGTACTTTTGCCTCTTGAAAGAAATTCAAACAAAGTCTATACTTTTAGAATTACACTAGGAGGGAGTGTGCCAGAGGTGCTCGACTTCAAAGAATTGGTTCTCTGGTGTATGAAAAAATTCAATAGTGAGAAGAGGATAATTCAGCTACAGGGAAGGACACAAGTCTCTCTTGCACCTACAATTTTTGAAAAATGCTTAGACTTCCAGAACCCAATACAACTTTTAAGGGTTTTGAAGGTGATGCATTTCTAAAGGCCCACAAATGGAGGATAAAACCTCTTGGATAATTTTCTCATAGAGCCATCAAATGATTTTGTGAACTCTTCTCAAATATAGGTATGTTCACTCAGGTACCCATATAAGGAATTTGCATGGTTGTTTGCTAGAATCAATTGACAAGAATCCACAAATTTTGTTCCAAGATATATTGTACATCATTTTGTTCAAGAAGGTGCCATGTTCGATTGGGATCACATTATTTCAAACAAAGTTTCCTTTCAATTGGGAAACTTTCAAAAAACAAAGAAGTTCCATATGAATTTATTATTTAATCTATGTTATATCCTACTTGTTGAAATATTGTAACTTCGAAGAATATTATAATTATATTTGAGTTATTATCTTATAGAACAAATCCCCTTTTGTGGATTGATCATGTCTGGTCTTGCATAAGATCAAATCCCCTTTTGTGGATTGGTCAAACCGTATTTATATGGTGGTATTTGTAAAATCGTCCCTTAGTGTTTATAAAGTGGTTTTAACCACTTCTAGAAGAAGTTGGCCCTACCATGTGAAGAGATATAACCCTAGCGCCTCCTCATCTAGTATTTATATGTGAGGATGGTGCCTCACTTACACACTCACACTCACTCATCTAGTGCACATATCTTGAAGGCAGTTGCAGTTGAAGGACGAAGGAGAAGAGAGGCACATGCTCAGTCTTATCTTATTCTTGGTGTTTTGGTCTTAGTATTGGCATTGTATTGACAATCTATTATTGATGAAGTTTTTACTGGGTTTTCTCCCCTATGAGAGTTTCCTAGGATAGAATTTTGTGTACCTTGTGGTTGTGTTTCTTTCAGTGATCCTCCTTATGTTGTTGTTTTGGAAATGCATTGAATGCTCATGTAATTTGGAAATAACCTAATAACAACAATAAAAACTTAACATGGTATCATAGCTTGACTGAATAGAGCATATTTCACTGGGTATTTAACTATTAAAATCTCTAATTGACAACCCTTGTAACCCTATTCCCATATAAACCTAAACCTAGAGCCTTTATAACCAAAACCTTTTCACATGTGAAGCAATTAATGGTTAGGATCCCTAGTACTGAATTAGAGAGAGAGTTTCCATAGCTTGCACAAAATCTCATAGGATACAATAAGTTAAATAATTTGCAACCTCACATTAGTTATATGCCTAGGATCACTTCCTTTGGGACAAAATTGTTATTCCCATTGACAATCAAATTCCATACTGAATAATGACTTAACACTTCACATGAATAAAAACTAATAAGGGTTCTCTTTTGAGTGTCTCCCACACTAAGCTTGGCCAACCTTACAACCCATGTGTTACAGAGTGAGACGATAGCAAACCAAAATCTGAACACCCTACAAATTACCCACATCCAAATTTTTGGCATGCCTAACAAACAACTCATTTACAACACCATTGTTCCCACGAAATGACACTCCCATCAACAAACAAAGTGGATGATACAATACATCGTAGTCATTCAATCAATGCCACAATGGACTTGACAACCAATTGTAATGAAAATGCGCAAAAACATCATAATGCAAGCCCTCTCAGTGAACACCACAACATTTCCCAAAACTCCAAGTAGAATGGAAAATGATTTCTTTTTGAGTGCCTCCCACAACGAGCTTGGTTAACCTTAAAACTTATGTGCTACCAAGTAAGATGGTAGGGTTCTGAAATCTGATCACCCTACATGATCCAAAAATGGATAGAACTTAGACAACACTTGATCTGAAAAAATATCACTAAGTTCAATACCACTTTCTTATTCCAAAATCTTTTATTGATAGTGCTTATAGCATGGAAGTGATTTATCTTACTTAATCAAACACTTTAACCGATGATCATAACTTGCATAATCCATCTTACATAAGCAAATGCATAATCACTTTATTAATGCTCAAATGCTTCAATTACAATAAAATGAATTTACAATACAAGAGATGAAGATTCCCTTCAAATATGCTGCTTTGACGCAGAAAATAACATCACCCTTGCATTCCTCTTGAAAAACTAAAAAAAGTGAGTATAAAGTCAGCGATATTATTCTTATAGTGCCCCATAATCCCCTTGGCATGAAAAATAATACAATGTCCTTTTGCTTCTTTGCTCAAATGTAGAAATAGAGTGCACCGTTGAATTCCTGGCGAAAAATAGTGCAAAATAGATATAAAATACTCGAAATTCCATCAAAGTGACCCCTGACACGCTTTATAGTGTAGCCTTGTACCCTTTGTACTTTTGGCATGCTTTATGAGACTAAAATATATGCAAAAATGAAGTATCCCATGCATTGGAATGTGTGTACAATGTTGGGATCCGTGCCCATTAAATAGGCCACGACCTCCAACTAAATTCCAAAATTTATGCAACCCATTAATTATAATTAGAGGCATAGTTGTAATTGACTAAATATAATGGCAAGTTGGTTAGTTGAAGTGTTTTAAAATTTTACTAAGTTTTGCAGGTCAGGGGTTCCATTCCCACCGATTTCCGTATACATTGGATTTTTGTTGGCATACACTATATATGGTATATATTTACAAAACATGGATATATTTACAAAATCTCCACGCGAATTTTGGAATGGGTTATATATATATATATATATATGTATGGGCTGAGGGATATCCCTCGACGCTTTTCACCCCATATGAAACCTTAATATAATTCAAATATATTAATTCTCATATCAGGGTTAAGACTCAATAGATGGTGCATTGGTCATGGGAGCTTTGTTAAGACACGGGGCTTGGAAGGCATGGGGTCAATTCCCCTAGACTTTATAATAATTTTACACAACACCAACCATTATATGCAAGTGAGGGTTTGCCACGTGATAGCCTCTTATTGGCTAACCTATGCCATGTATCATTAAATCATTGGACCACTTGGATGCATGGAGGTACCTGCCAACTTCCATGTCACCTTTCCCATGACACGTCACCATGGAGCTGGCACTTGTGATCCTTCCACGTGTCTCTTCAAAGTTAACTTTTGCCTTGGTTGACCTGAACTTTGACCATCCATAACTTTTGCATACATGATTCGTTTGACATGATTTTTACGCCGTTGGAAAGCTTGCGACCAACTCTACACATTGAAAGTGTTTTCAAGAGATTTTGAGAAATTCAAATTTTGAGCATTTCTGATCCCTTCTGGACCCTTGTGAGTGTTCTGGATCTGGCTAGACCTATCTGAGCATTCCTGGATCCTCTTGGATCAGTAGAAATGACCCATAAGCATTTTTTGGCAGACCCATCAAACAACTCATTTACCACATCACCGTTTCCTTGAAATGACACTTCCATTGACAATGAAGTGGATGATACAATGCACTGTACTCATTATATATATATATATATATATTCGACATAATGCATTTCTTGAGGAAACCCACTGGGAACTTCTTCTCATTCCAAGGATGGTATCCAGGGTAAATTATATTTTATAAAATCTAGAAGCTTTGTCAACAATATACTCATTAAGAGCTTAACATGTCACTTGTCGGAACTAAACTTGGGTAGGGAGGATAACATGAATCCACTCAATCACCTGGGCTAGACCCAATTGACACACGCACACACATGACCTCGAGGGTTATCTCAAGTGGTCATGAGCCATACTTGAGATCTCTCTGCTAAAAGTAAGGGAAGTCACGGGTTCAAATTTCTTGATTCTCTTAGGGTTAGGCTCTGTAATAAGAGCTGCTAAGGTTGACCTATGCCTCTAGGGTTGTAGGTGGGGTTTCCATGGTGGCTCTGTGGCCTCCTTCATGTAGGTGGGATAATGGGTAGTGCAAGTCATGCATGGTCCACAAAGGTAGTGTTACGGTTTTTTAAAATGTTTTTGGTTATATATATGTCAAAACCAAAAACATTTAAAAAAAAACTAACACTACCTTTGTGGACCATGCATGATTTGCACTACACACTATCCCACCTACATGAAAGAGGCCACAGAGCCACCATGGAAACCCCACCTACAACCCTAGAGGCATAGGTCAACATTAGCATTAGGGCATAGAATGGGGCCGCAAGGTTTAAAAAATATGCTACATAAATCAATAAGTGATTTGTTATTCCGAGTGAATTGATGATTTATTTTGATATGAATTGTTCACTATGAAGAAAAAGAGGAAATTGTCCAAGGAATGAACCATTTCCATGATGAAATTGACCTATATACTAGTTGTAAAATGAAATAAACACTAAAACCAAAATTGACTTAGTGAAAAAGGGGTTTAATTGTGTCTGGAGAAGAGCTGCATCTCTTTTCTTGATATTGTTCTCTAACATTTCCAAGGTATCAATGATACACTTGTTTGAATCTATACTCATTCCTATGTGTACAAGTATCTCCACCATGAAGCCTTTGTGCTCCATAAAATTATTGAACGATTCATGGGTGTTGAGGGGTTGGTTGTCTAAGATTGGTTCCCTCTTGGGCCTAACAAGTTAGTATCTCATTAAGATAGTACCCACATTCCGTGGTGACAAGTTAGTATCTCATTAAGATAGTACCCACATTCTGTGGTGACTTCTTTCTCTAATAGGTGTACCGTCCTTCAAAATTTGAATAAACTAGTTTCCTTATCCAACATGCTTTGAATTAAAACCAAATGATGTAACACATTAACAGATTCATAATTGAGTGCTAAGTTTAAGATTTGATTTTTGACGGGTTTTGGGTCCAATGTTCTTAGGACATGGAGAGAGGAAGCTACTAGCCCCCTATAAAATTTATAGAACACATCTTAAAGCTTCTTTCGACCCTTCTAGCTCTTTGATTAAGTAGGACATGAGCTTCATGACCTTTTTATTTTTATTTTTTGGATTTTGCAGGAAACTACCTTATTGATAGTCCTCTTGACATGGAAAAAATTATAGGACTCCAGTTGTCAAGAACTTCATTGATCCATGATAGATCACAATCAATTTCCCATAATGGGTTACAAACACTTCCATTTAGACATCTATTATGAACTTCAAATCACCCTAAAGTATTAATCACTCATTGATCCATCATCATTGTCAATTCTACTTGATTATTTGTTTCATGACCTAGGTATTGGAATATAGTGTAGATCATTTTACCTTCATATTATTTAAATACACCACCTATTCTAGTGATAGAGATTCCTTATTAGTTTTTATTTTTTTTCATTTTTCCACTTTTAGAGTTTATCACAAATTTCCATTTTAAAATATTACAACATCTATATATTTTGTGTTGCATTTAGATTACAAATAGTTTGAGGGGGTATTTTATTGTTTCTTCCTTTTACATATTCCGTAGAAGGTCAAAGGGATATTGTTTCTTTTGTGTACACTTTGATCCATTGATTTTTTGAGAGATCTAATATGATTTATTGGGAGGTCTAATATAGCGGTGTTTTAATGTGAGCTAATTTTTTTATAAACCCTTCTCTATATCTTATAGATATTAATAAACTATCTTAGTAGTATTAATACTTATGATTATTCCATTGAGTGTGGAGAGGTTCTCCATTTTTAATAACTTAATTTAATTTTATTCAGATTGATTAATATACTTTTTTCTAAGATGATATGTTGCAAATGTTATCTTTTTTTTTTTAAATCACATTTGAAAACTTTGCATATTGTTTTTTTTTTAAATCACATTTTGAAAACTTTGCATATTGTTTAGCATCTATTTGGGAGTTTTAATACTCTTCTCTTATTAATTTTATTTAGGAATGTGTTTTCTATATGCATTCTCATGGTGTCATCTTTCATCTTGGCATTTACAAAAGGGCACCCCATGTCGATTGGATGAATCCTTTTTCTAGGATTTCTTTGATTTTCTTTTCCACTTCTTTTTTTCTAAGGTATCTTAGTACATATAGAATTGTAAATATGGGTTTATTATTTGGTTCCAAATTAATATGATGATCGACTATTTTTTTTTTTTTTAACTTCTTTCAATTCTTTTGAACTTTAGTGGTATGTGCATAGATTTGGTTGCTAATTGATAGGATGAACTGCTATTTGCTATTCAACTTCTTCCAATCCTTTTGATAGGATGAACTACTCTTTGCTATTCAACTTCTTCCAATCCTTTTGACTTATAGTGGTATGTGGATGTCCATGATTTTCTTCTCTATATTTCTTCTTTCAAATTTCTATATTTCTTCTTTCAAATTGTATTATGATCTCTAGGTGGCTTATGATTTTGTATTATATATTATAATATTGCATCACATCTTTTTATTTACTATTTAGTACTATGTATTATAGAATTTCATCACATTTTCTTATTTACTATTTTGTATTATGTATTATAATATTGCATCACATCTTCTTATTTACTATTTTGTGTTATGAATTAAAATGTTGCATCACATCTTATTGTATTATAACATTTCATCACATCTTCTTATTTATTATTTTGTATTATGCATTATAATATTGCATTGCATCTTCTTATTTACTATATTTTGTATTATGCATTATAATATTACATCACATCTTATTTTGAAAGAAATTGAAGTTTTGATGATCTTTGTATAGTTGTATGTGATGGTAACATTTGGTGCAAATGTATTAATGTTGTGTTTTTTAGTAAATCGATAAGTTGTAGTTCATAGGAATGGAGGATTCAATACTTTGACTGTTTTATTGCTAAGTATTTTTATATGTAATTTTAGGTGAATATGCAGTCTATTAAAATGCATCTTTATATTCATGATTTTTTCCTCATAAAAATATAGGTAAATTGGTTTGAATTATGAGAAAGCTTGTTTCTTGCTAATTTAGGGTCACACTTTTTATATATCTTCCATTGTTGATAATCAAATTTGGTTGTTCTTATATTAGTATAGGTACTAGGTAAGGTTATACCATACTAAATCACATAGGTGTTGATCAACATTCGTTGATATATCCAAACGCCTTGGTCATACTTACTCATTCTATACATCCCACACTTGTTCATTTTTTTTGTTTTGCAAAACGTTGCTGGAAAACCTCTTATTATCATCTCAAGTTCCCATACTTAGTCACTTTTCCATTTTCTATCACCTCACAAGCCAATACTTATCCATTTCTTCATTCACGGGAGTCCTGCATTCCCACAACCTGCAAACCTGCAACCTCAAAAATGAACCTGCCAATTCCATGTTACGCAAAATGGACCATCCTTCTCGCACTTATTTTTTCCCCCAGATATGGATATGGGAGCTTCCCCCTCATCTTCTCCTTTCATTCCCACATCCTGCTATCACACAAGTTCATAATCTCCAAAATGACCCTCACATAACTCATTTTTCACTTTCCATACTTAACCCATTTTCATTAATCTCAACACATGATCACCTTTTCCAAGAACATTTATTATCTTATTGCCATATCAACTATCACATGTATGAATTAATACTGTTATTATATGACGTGATTCTCGTAAAATATCTGTTGTAAATCTAAATTAAATCATGTAATTAAAATTTATGAACCAAGTGTTATGACAAATGATATTAAGACAATACATGGTGAATTCAGTAATGTATTAAATCCTCGCTATAAAGGGTATTACTATGACAAAACTAGCACTTATTCACTAAAATAATCTTTGCAAAGTACGCCGAATAAGAAAAAGGAGCTATATTGTGGAGATACCATCAACACTCTGGGATGAGAAGACCATAAATTCCAGTGATTTGAAGATTTCAAGTGATATTAAGTTCTTTCGGCTCATGAAAGAAATTCAAAAAAAGTCTATATTTTCAGAATTGCACTAGGAGGGAGTATGCCAGAGGTGCTTGACTTCAAAGAATTGGTTCTCCGGTGTACACAAAAATTCAATAGTGACAAGAGGATAATTCAACTAGAGGGAAGGACACCAGTCTCTCTTGCCCCTACAATTTTTGAAAAATGATTAGACTTCCAGAACCCAATATGACTTTTAAGGGTTTTGAAGGTGATGACTTTCTAAAGGCCCACAATGGAGGAGAAAACCCCTTGGATAATTTTCTCATAGAGCCATCAAATGATTATGCGAACTCTTCTCAAATATAGGTATGTTCACTCAGGTACCCATTTAAGGAATTTGCATGGTTGTTTGCTAGAATCAATTGACAAGAATCCACAAATTCTCTTCCAAGATATATTATGTATATTGTACATCATTTTTTTCAAGAAGGTGCCATGTTCGATTGGGATCACATTATTTCAAACAAAGTTTCCTTTCAATTGGGAAACTTTCAAAAAACAAAGAAGTTCCATATGAATTTATTATTTAATCTATGCTATATCCTACTTGTTGAAATATTGTAACTTCGAAGAATATTCTAATTATATTTGAGTTATTATCTTATAGATCAAATCCCCTTTTGTGGATTGATCATGTCTGGTCTTGTATAAGATCAAATCCCCTTTTGTGGATTGGTCAAACCATATTTATATGGTTGTATTTGTAAAGTCAGCCCTTAGTGTTTATAAAGTGGTTTTAACCACTTCTAGAAGAAGTCAACCCTACCATGTGAAGATACATAACCCTATCACCTCCTCATCTAGTATTTATATGTGAGGATGGTGCCTCACTTACACACTCACACTCACTCATCTAGTGCACATATATTGAAGGTAGTTGCAGTTGCAGGACGAAGGAGAAGAGAGGCACATGCTCAATATTAGTTTATTATTGGTGTTTTGGTCTTAGTTTTGGCATTTTATTCACAATCTATTATTGAGAAATTTTTTGCTGGGTTTTCTCCCCCATGAGAGTTTCCTAGGATAAAATGATGTGTACCTTGTGGTTGTGTTTCTTTCAGTGATCCTCCTTATGCTGTTGTTTTGGAAATGCATTGAATGCTCATGTAATTTGGAAATAACCTAATAACAACAATAAAAACTTAACATGGTATCAGAGCTTGACTGAATAGAGCATATTTCACAGGGTATCTAGATGTCACTATTGTCGTACAAGAAAATTAGGGCTTTGTATTGAAGAGGAATATTTGACAAAAAACTATCTTGGGAAGTGCACCCTGCCATAACACATCTCTTGGCATCTTGAGCGAACTTTTCCAGTGGCCAGTTTCTCTGGAAAGTTAAACCCTAGTTTTGAATGGTACCAGAAAACCATAACCAGTACCAGAAGTACCAATCCAAAATTATGCAGGTCAAGTTTCAAGGGGTAAAACTTGGAATTTTATGAAACATTCATCCCCGACAAACTTGCCTCAACCTAGTGCATCTAGTCCCTAGATAAAAATTCCAAAATTTGAAGTTTGAGAAATTAGGGTTTCCTCATAAAACTCTAAGTTGCAGTTGTAGTACCAACTCTTTCACACCAGTTTATTTTCACCAGTTGCAGTGAAAGTTTTTGTGAAGTATTGGGACTGATTTTATTGTCCTAGTGCGCTTTTCCCTAGCAAATCTCCAACTACCTTTAAATTACAAGTTGCAACACCTTTGAAGTTTTTAAAGGTTTTTTATTTATTACTGCTGCTATTGGATGGTGCCACTACCTGTCGATATTGTTAGAGGTATGTACTTACATATGTTTAAACTGTATTATTAGTTTTAAAGGGTATTTGTAGGAAAAATGATCTTTTATCTAAATAACAATCATAGATCTAGAAGGATCTCAGATCCAAAACATTCAAAGGAATAATGCACCCCAGGTTTGATTATTTTGATATGCATCTACTTGTTATGGAATTATTGTAATCTTCTGAATATCCAGGTTGCATTTTGATCTGTTGAAGTTATCATACTAACCATTGGTAAAAATAAATTCAAAGTAATAGATTGATTAAAATTGAGATTATAGAGTTTATTCCCTAAACTCAGATTTCTTTCAAGATAACATATTGTCTTAGTACAAAGGACATGTTGAAGAAACTACTTGTCATCTTGAGTGAAGGAGACTCGAAAGAAAATAAACACACTCATTCTTGAGGACAAGACTCTAGCTTCTAGGTTTGATTGATTAAGTTGATAACTCCTAAACACTATAGTTGTGATAACAATATTTGAAAAGTTTTATCATCAAATACTTGGTAGCATGTGAGAATTATTGAGATAAATGCTTATTGTAATCACTTACCAGATATAACTAACATCTCCTCGAGGAGAAACTTCTTGTTTTGGTTCCAAGTTACCATGGAGGAATGATTGATCACAACACTAGAAGAGTGTTTATCTCATTTCTTATTATTGTATTTCTTACTTTTGACCCTTGATTCAGGCAGGTCACAAGTGACAACTCTAAAGGAGCTACTGTGACGATTGTTCTTGCTATTGTTTTATTATTATTATTATTATTATAAAGAATATTATTCTTGTTTGTTGTTTCTCCTTTGTTGTTCTTGTTCCGGGAAGGTCACAGGTGATAACCCCGAGGGAGATATAGTGACAACTGTAGGAGGTGACATATTAGATGAAACATGGAGCAAACTATCTAAGTTGTATACATGACTATATATATTCATGTACCGAAGAAGAAGAAGAAGTAGTTACTTTTTATAGATACATAACATCTCATATGAAGAAAGATCATGAAGAGAAAAAGGCTATCCCTCTAGTGCAATTGATCACTCTTCATATCATTAGGAAGACTCAGTAGAGTCAGAAGGGCCTACCCAAAATCAATGCAGTAACCGAGAAGAGACCAACATGGGACTGTGACACTTTGTAGGATGCAAAGACATATAGCATTGGTGAGACATATCAGAGGGAGAATATGGCTCCAAAGATTATATAGACTCAGAGGGAGTCAAGCTTCAGGGGGAGATTGAAGACTCAGAGTAAGCCTAATCTAAGAGAGGATCATATGGGAAAATGAGACATATTCTAGGACTGGAAGACAAATGCCATGAGTTGAGAAGACTAGATCGTAGCTTCAGAGACCTATAGGAAACATGAAATCTCATGGGAAGATTCCCTTGTTTCAGTGACAGGGAAGGAAGCTAGTTAGAAGGTCTGGGATATGGATTTTTCCTTGATACTAGAAGGGGATTCATTGGTGACTTCCAAGATTGATATAACAAATCAATCATGTTGCATATAACAATATAAATATGTACAAATCCTGATTTGTGTCCAGAGGATTCTCCTAGCAAGAGGGAGAATACTATGATGAGACACTTTATCTAGTAATAGAAGAAATAGTTCCAGTATTCGTGAAGACAACCAGAACAACCATGATTCTGATACAATATGAGATTCAGGGGGAGAGTCCTTGTATTTGAGATTGAGTTACCTCCACAAAATAGGAAAAGATACCTTCAGTATCAGTTATTTAGCCACTCTGAGATGAAGATGTTGCCATGATATAATAAAGGAGATACTCTCAGAGTTCAACATCTACAGTGAGAATAGAGAAATCATTCTTAGCTTCAAAAATAGAAACTGCAGGTGTAGAGTCTCGATTCCAAGGGAACAATTGCATATAGACTAGAGAACATACTCCCAGGAAGTGAGACAGATAGTTCTTTGCAAAAATCACATAGAACCAATGCATGATTATACAGATTGAGTTGCAATTGAGAAAGTGTACCAGGTTGGTACAATGTGATTTGAAAATTTGGTTCGAAGTACGTGACAAGAAGACTCATGTTTGCAGGTTGAAGAAATCTCTGTACGGGTTGAAGCAAGATCCTAGAGATTGGTATGGAAGAATTGATGGTTTCCTAACAAGCTTTGGATTTACCAAAAGTAAATATGATCCTAAAATTTACTTCAAGGTTATGAATGATGAGCCAATTATATTTCTTCTATATGTGGATGATTTACTCTTGAAAGGAGAAGAAAATCTCATCATAAATTGCAAGAAGAAGCTAGCTGTATAATTTGAGATGAAATACCTAGGCCCAATGCATTATTTATTAGGTCTTGAAGTTTGACAGAGCCCAAAGAATATCTTCCTTAACCAAGGGAAGTATGCAGTTTAAATACTAAAGAGATTTGACATGTTGGAATGTAAATCCAAGAACACACCCATGGAAACAAATTTGAAGCTCATGGTTGATACTTCGTCAGATTTGGTTGATGCTACTCTATACATAACGATTATTGGATCGTTGATGTACTTGGCAAATACCATGCCAAATATATGCTTTGTTGTGAACACCTTGAGTCAGTATCTGGTGGAGCCCAGACGTGTTCACCTTGTAGCTGCAAAGCATGTGATGAGATACCTTAAGGGTACGTTGGATTATGGTATATGTTATACTAGAGATCGATACTTCAGACTGTATGGTTATACTGATTCATATTGGGCCGGAAGTGCTTCAGACATAAATAACACTTTAGGATGTTGTTTCAGTTTGGGGTCAACTATGACTTCATGGAAAAGTAAGAGGTAATCTAGTATTTCTCTCAGCACGACAGAAGAAAAGTACATTGCAACATGGTCCGCCAGTTGTGAATCCATATAGCTTCAGAAGTTGTTGACATGTCTATTCGATCTAGAGTTGGAAGCCACCGTGATTCTATGTGATAACCAGAGTTGCATAAAGATGACAGAGAACCTAGTGTTCCATGATAATATGAAGCACATAGAGATCATGTATCATTACATTCGTGATATGGTGCAGAGGGGATATGTAAAGCTCCAATATGTTGGCACATATGAGCAAGTTGTAGATGTGTTGACCAAGCCTCTGTCTCGTGTGAAGTTTGAGTACTTATGAGACAAGATTGGTGTTTTCTGAAAGGACCTCCCTTGAAAGGGGGAGTGATGTTGATGATAATATGGTATATTGACCAACAACGGGTGGCTCGGTTAGGATTTTATATCCTAGGGAATTGATCATCCATGGGAAGATCCTTAAGGTCCGGTAAGGATGGTCTGTTAGAGTACCTGTGCATGCATATGCCAGCTGTGGTAAGTAGTTGTAGCTCTGTTAGGATTTTATATCCCAGGGAATCTTATGATTCCTGGGTAGATCTCGAAGGTTCGGTAAGGACGGTCTGTCAGAGTACCATGCGGTAGCTTGTTAGGATTTTATATCCTAGGGAATATTATGATTCCTGGGTAGATCTCAAAGGTCCGATAGTGACAGTCTGTCCTAGTACCACAAAATGTTGTTGTTGATGCACCTACCTCATTTTGTTTCCACATGATGATGATGATGTTGTTCCATCCTTGTGATATTGTTGATTATGTTGTTCCAGTTTCACGTTGTTGATGATGTTGTTCCAACTTCGTGCTATTGATGATGTTGTTGTTCCAACCTCGTGTTGTTATTGATGTTGTTGTTCTAGCTTCGTGTTGTTGATGATGTTTTTCCAACTTCGTGTTGTTGATGATGTTGTTATAGCTTCATGTTATTGATGTTGATGTTTCAACTTCCTTTTGTTGCTGTTGATGATGTTACTCCAGCTCCATGTTGTGAACGATGATGATATTGATGATGATAAAAAAATTCAATGATTTATAGATGTTCTATTCAGTGCTCCAGATGCCGATGATGATGCTTCCCTCTCCTTCTCTTGATTATGTTGTAGTGGGTCATGTTAGTAGAATACCCTTCTCGTTAAGGGGAGTGTTGAAATATTGTAACTTCGAAGAATATTCTAATTATATTTGAGTTATTATCTTATAGATCAAATCCCCTTTTGTGGATTGATCACGTCGGGTTTTGTATAATATCAAATCCCCTTTTGTGGATTGGTCAAACGATATTTAGATGGGGGTATTTGTAAATTTGTCCCCTAGTGTTTATAAAGTGGTTTTAGCCAGTTCTAGAAGAAGTCGGCCCTACCATGTGAAGAGACATAACCATAACTCCTCCTCATCTAGTATTTATATGTGAGGATGGTGCCTCACTTACACACTCACACTCACTCATATAGTGTGCATATCTTGAAGGCAGTTTCAATTGCAGGAGGAAGGAGAAGAGAGGCACATGTACAATCTTATTTTATTCTTGGTGTTTTGGTCTTAGTCTTGGCATTGTATTGGCAATATATTATTGAGGAAGTTTTTGCTGGGTTTTCTCCCCCATGAGGGTTTCCCAGGATAAAATGTTGCATACCTTGTGATTGTGTTTCTTTCAATGATCCTCATGTTGTTGTTTTGGAAATGCATTGAATTCTCATGTAATTTGGAAATAACCTAATAACAACAGTAAAAACTTAACACTACTGTCATATATTTTAAAATATACCACGAGCAAGAAATGTTTACTACAATAAGGATCTAATACAATTATGGTATCTCTCACTTTGGAGGAATAAGGATCCATACCATTTTTACGAAGTACAAAGTGCTTTCTTATCCACTTTTAAAAATATGATTCATGGTCCCACTACACCAATACTATAAATGGGAGCTTCATCCTTTCTTGCAGGAAAGGGAGTTTTCAAGATTCTAGACGATTTCAGTTATTTCAAACTATATGGTTTTCAAAGAAAACCATATTTACTCCCTTTTTATATTTATGATAAATTCTTCATAGTTGAAGTATGTAGAAATTATAAATATTGGGCACATTTCTTTAACGAGAAATGGAAAAAGCAATTTATCCCAATTCCTTCGAAAATTGGAGATTGGAGAGATTATTGTAAAAAACATCTCCCATTTGGATGAATTCACTATTTATTTTGATCATTTCAAATTAATAGAAATTCATGAAGTTTGGGCATTTGACCCTAATGCATTGTTCTCAACACACATGTTCACAGTTGGTTATGGTTCATCATTTACCAAGTCAACTCAATTGGATGAAGGAGGAGGGGATAATGAAAAACCTTGAGAACACTCATCTAAGAAACACTAGGATGAAATTGATACTCTAGTTAGCACAAATGACCAATATAGACAAAAAGGAAAAACCACAACAAGTGCTAACCTTGGCTCACAAAATATTTCTTAGAAAAGTTCTTCGACAAGGAGAAAATATCATGGAAACAACCAAGAACAAAGGAAGTATCTCACCCGGAGATTTGATGATGGAGGTGACAAAAAACCTCGTAAAAAGGCTCTTGAAAAATTACATACAGTCCTAGTAAGTATAAAAAGGAAAAGATAGACTGTTGAAAAAACAAGTCAAGAAGTACGAGAATCTGAAGTCATGGAAGTTGATGTTGAAATTGAAGAGCTATGTTGGGATGAAACAAAACTGATTGAAAGTAGGACATTGGTAGAATAATTAGATTTTGAAGACTTGTTGGTTTTTGAAGAAGAATCAGTCACTCTCCACCATGTTGCATTTAATAAAAAATCAAAGAAATTACAAATTGAGAAGGTAAATTTAAAGAATAAAAAAGTTGTTGAAAAATGGAGCTCAGAGATAGACTTGACATGAGTAGAAACGTATAAGGTTTTGAAATTCCATCAAGTGACAGGGGATGCTTTGAAGTACTCCACTGATGAAAAAGAAAAGGATAACTTGGTTATGAAGAAGACAATAAAATATTTAGAAGATGCTTTAGTGCCCAAACCTTTGTTTTCCGAACCTATTTATGAAATTAGACCACTTAATGTGTTGGAGGGTATACCAGAATCAAGATCAAGGTTAAAAGGTGCTTCAAGTTTTTTGACACCTATTAGAAAATATATAGGAGATAATATTGAAAAGAGATTCAATTTAATCCTTGAAATTTGGGAACTAGCAAGTAGTTCAACTACCCTCTCTACAAGGATTTTAAATTTCAAGGAATATCTCCAAAAGGATTTAGAGAATGCTGATCATTTTCACAAAGAAGTCGTCGACATTCTACCAAGACATAAAGTATGAAAGATGTCCACATGATGGAAAAAAATATTCCTTAGAAGGTTTGAATTAAACAAATAAATTCATGTTGGATAAGGAGGATCAAGTGTTTACAGTAAATGCTTGTTGCATGTGACAATTCAAAAAGAATCAATTTGTTTCTTAAGCTTGTTGAATTTACTAAAGAATTGGAGGGCCCACATTTTATAATGAACTCGATATTAATTTCAATGGATCAACTACAAGAATATATGGAGGCCCTTAAGACCTCATGGGCTAGTGAATTCAACAACCTAGCTGAATTTTTGGAGGAATACATTGAGAAATGACTAATTCATTATGTAAAAAGAAATGAAGATATTGAAAATACAATTCACTAGTTTGTTTTTGAGTTTAAAGATATGGAAAATGAGTTGTTTGATACCAATATCAAGCATGAGATAACATTTTCCCTCATGTGAGAGTAAATTGATAAGTGGTTAAATAATTCCTTGGTTAAAATAACCAAGCAAGATCATTAAGAAGAAATTACAACCATTAGGGAACCTCCAACTAAACATCATACAAAAAAAACTTCAACAAGAAAATGAAGGAGAACTCTTTTCCATCATAGTGAGTCAAGTAGACACTTCATTGAGCCCTTTTATCTTTCTTTTCCTCTCAGTTATTTGTCATCCAACCTTTTGTCTCATGATCAATGAATACCAACGGTCGATACCTAACTGTTTTTTCTATTTTCTTCCAAGTCTTTTCATTTACTGGTCCATGAGAGCCCTATCCCAATTCATTTAGGATGAATGCATTTGCTTTTTGATTTTATAAATTATTTTAAAGACATTTACAAAATATTTTAAAATCTTTTTGTATATTTTTTAAGTTTCACAAAGAGCTATTCATGACACTATACTAGTGATTTCGTAGACTTTGAGTTTTAAGCATGAGCTTTCAAGTATGAGTCTATCAAAATCCCTTTTAGTTTAAATTGAATGATCATGTTAAGTTCTCTACATATTTGGTGCTTAATTCCCATCCTTCTAAATGATGTTTATTGATTTACTGTATGCTATGTTGGAAATGTCATTGTGTGAGATTCCTTACTCTATTGGTTTATAATCTTGTACAATATTGTGAATATCCATTTCTGAAAAAATAATAGTCCTTTATTAGGCATACTTTGTTTGTGAATATTTATTCCATGAAGATCCTTGTCCTTCTCAACCATTTTTTGTAAATTTTGTATTATATTAAAGAGGAGTACCACCTCTCTAAAAAAATAGAAGGATTTATCCTCGTGGTGTTATCTTCAAGACTTTGAATAGTCTTAAAGATCAACATTTTTGGAGACCATACTAGGGATAGAACAAAAGGCTGGTTTTGTAGACTAGGAGAGTTGAATGACTTGAGAAAATACCAACCAACCTAAAATAACGATTCGACTTGAAGACCAAAGAAGCATATTGAACTAGTGATACAACTTGACTCTTTCTACAACAATAAATCAAGAGGAACTTGAACGCACCTGGAAAGTATTGGAACAAAAATAAGAGGTAATTGAAGTTCAAAAGCATAGGAGATACTGATAAAATATTGAAGAAGGAATCATACCAAGGACCACTATCAAGAAGCAAAAAAAATATTCTTAGGACTTATCAAGAAAAGCAAGGTTCCAAATCTCAAGCTTTGATTATAGCAATGGGAGACCAATAAGAGGAAATAAATTAGATTCCCAATGATAATATAAGGGAGAATTAATATTTAAGAAACTAGAGAAGAAGAGCAAGATCCAGTCCTCTTAACCTACGGGGTGAGCAACATCAGTTGCCCACACTTCCTCAAGGAAGTATGCCTGTCTTCATAGGAAATGGGATCATGGACCCAAAAATGCATATGGATCAATTCCTCACCATCTATGACATCCACTTGATTAGACATGATGACGTTATGGTGAGATTTTTTCTTCAAAATTTAATAGGTCCAACATATGACTAGTACCTCTCACTTCTAAAAATTTCCATTGGTTCCTTTGATGATATGCATGATATTTTCATGACTAGATATTCTCACCCTATTGCATATCACACCTTACTCACTCAATTCACCCAAATACATATTTAAAAGAATGAAAGGGTCATATATTTCAATTTACTTTTGTTCAGGATGTTACATGAAATTCCAGAAGATCAACGACCAAATGCGCCAATCATCTTTGGTTGTTATAATTGTTGATGTTTTGGTAGATGCAGGAGGTATTTCCTCCTAGAAAACTTTTCTTAGAGAAAAAGAAGATTCTAGAAGTCAAAGGAAGACCATTTAATAGTTTAAGAACACCCCAGAAGAGAAGTCAGCCCATAGGAAAATAATAAAGTGGAAATATAATTTCCAGGAAGAGAAGTCGACCCACATGAAAATAATAAGTGGAAATATAATTTCCAGGAAGAGAAGTCATCCCACAGGAATGATAAAGTAAATATGAAGACCCAGAATAGGAATTCAGCCCCAGAAAGCGACAACATTAGTATAAATACATGGATGGATCATTTCATTTGTACAATCAGACAATTCTCCTTCCGTAGTGTGTACTAGGAAGCAAGCAACTGCAGTTGTGGCAATTTCTCTATTTCTGCGTTGTGGTTCTCTTAGAGAGTGCACCCCACTTGGAGAAGGATATTCTGGGTGGCTCTTGGTGGTTTATCTTGTGTGATACCTTTGGAAGAGTTGCACTAAGATTGTGTGGTACTTCCCACTTTCTTTGTGGTATTTGCAGTTGTAGTAGAAGTTACAATTGCAGTTGCAGCTACCAATTACTAGTTGTGCCAACTCCGTCGTGCTTATCTTTCTCTAGTGATGAGCCTATCTTGCGCCAGTTCCATGGTGACTCAATTGTCTACCCTCGCTAGGGTTTTACAAGAAGAAGAGATAAGTATTTGTTATCATTCTTTCTTCATTATTTATTTTCTCTTATGAATAGATCTTTTTCATGGTTGTATTAGAATATTAGAAAGATTCTCTATAAGAAAAGTTGGTTGGGTTTTTCCCTGAGTTTGGGGTTTTCCCAGGATAAATATTTGTGTCTTCTTGTGATTGTTTATCTACTGCTTATATATTTCAGTATATGATTATTGAATTTTAAAAGAAGATAAAAATTCTATGGTAAATCTAATGTTAACAAAACTAATGAAAATATAACATGGTATCAAAACGAGTTTCCTTCAAAATAGTCTAACCACTAGAAGGAAGATCATGAGAATTGTCGCATTGTTAAAATTTTCCGCTGCTCAATTTTATTTTGTCAATCTCGTTGAGAACTTATTATAAAGTCGATTGGGACAAATTATAGCATAAATCAACTCTCCTTTCCCTAGCGCATGTGCTGCATCTTTCAGATTGAATTTTCGTTGAAGTTGATTTTTTAGGGTTTTAGGCTTGTTGACATTTTCCTTGACATTAAACCATCTGATTCATATTTATAAATTTTTCTTGTTGATGTAATGTATCATATTAGAAGAAAAAGTTGTATGGTGCTGATATGAAAATATAAGGCTGACTTGTTATGCTATGCAAACACCCTCTACTTCATTAAAACAAACTTTACAGGACCTTGCTTCATGTGTTAAAATATGCAAGAACAAAATTATGTGCCAAGTTTATGAATCTTCTTGTAAATGCTTATGTGTGAGGAAATGTTCTTTTAGATGGTTAAATATGTACTTGAAATA